>VXAU01001363.1:230471-265629 GCA_013399695.1 Formicarius rufipectus
AAAAAAAGGAAAAAAAGGAAAAAAAAGGAAAAAAACGGAAAAAAGGAAAAAAAGGAAAAAAAAGGAAAAAAGGAAAAAAAGGAAAAAAAGGAAAAAAAAGGAAAAAAAAGGAAAAAAGGAAAAAAAGGAAAAAAAGGAAAAAAAGGAAAAAAAGGAAAAAAAGGAAAAAAAAGGAAAAAAAAGGAAAAAAAGGAAAAAAAAGGAAAAAATAGGAAAAATATGTAAGCCAGACATTTCTAATAGGAAAGGAAATTCACACTTGAGAATCAAGAGAAATCGGGAAATCCCAGTCTTTGAAAAATTGTAAGATGAGGTCAGATAAGCATTGGACAAGAATGTCCTGAAGTGGATGCTGTCCTAGACAAGGGCTATACTAGCTTTTTCCTGAAATCTCTCCAATCCTATTTCCTTCAACACCTGTGATTCCTCAGGGGAAGAGCGTAGGGGAAGCACTTTCTGCCTCACCCACCCAAACAGCTTCATCAGACACAAGGTTCTGAACAATACAAAAGGCAGGAGAATAATTCAGACAGAAACAAGGAGCGCTGGCTGGAAAGACATGCACATACAGTCTTCAGTAACCACATTTGAGTTTAAATTAATTAAAAATTAAAAAATAGAGAGATGAAACATCCAAAGACTAGCTCCTTTCCAAGAACGGCTTATAAAACTAAACTGTCCTTGCAGGTGACTGGATCATATCCAAGCTGTCTCCAGCACTCACAGTGTTTGTCCTTTCACTAACGGCCACTATTTTCCAGGCTACTGAATTTCTTTGCACATTTCTAGATCACACTTAAACTCTGCGGCATTATACACGTTTTTCCTTCTCAGGGGTTAAATGAGGCAACAGTTTTATGTTAGAATAACACAGTGGTTAGGGAAAACCACATCTATCAGTCAGCATGGCTAAGCAGGAAGAAATCTGGAGCTGGCTGTTAGTGAATTATTTAGGACAAGAATGAGTGCAGACAAGGAATGAACAGGCGAATGGAAACACTTCTGCTTTCAGAGTGCAGGCTTCTTAACCCAGTAGCTTTCCCATTTTTCCTTCTGCATTTCTGAGATACATACAGAATTTAAAATATCGTTTAAAGGTAATATCATACACTGGCCAAATTTACTCCAACACATGGAGCAACATTTTAGAGAAAAGCCCTTATAGCAGCAGTTCCTTATAAACTAGAAAGACCTGAAGGAGCCAATTGTTTTCCTTTTCACAATGAGTGATCTGACGTGAGTGGATATTCACTGGATTTAAATAGGAACTCCTCAAAGGTGGGATGCATGTGAGTTCACAAATTTCCATATGAGAGAAAAGCATGGAAGGGAGGAATCATGTCTCCAAAGCCTTTTCTGGAAGGAAACACAACAGTCAGGCTGCAAAAGTAATGTTACACGGCAGCACTGTTAAATATTTATCTCTGATGATCTTGGAGCTCAACCAGCTGAAGCTACCAAGCAATATTCCATAGTGTTTACATACAACAGCACATAAGCTGTTGTTAAATTTAAATGTTAAATTTAAAGCTGTCTAGCACCCACATACCTGGCATTGCAAGACCTGCTACAGCATCTTTAGGTGAAAAACACTACTTCAAACTGTAAACATTTCATCATTACACACACTCCCCTGTTCACTACCATGTGAAAGCTGTTTAGGAATAAGTCTTAGTCAAAACCAGTCATTACATCCTCCTTCTTAGCAGAGTTCCATAGTCACAAATGTGTAATAAACTTGCTTTAAAAAGCAACATGCACCTCTATAAAACTTTAGTATTTCCCACAGGAGTTCTTAAAATGCACACAGAATACAGGAAATCAACATCAATGCTTAAAATCCAAGTGCAGTGACATTTACAGGCATGTGGCTCTGAAGCAATCTTCTGAGCCCTCTCCTCAGCAGCAAACTCTTTTGCAACACATCTAACCTGGAGATTAATGCTCATCACAGTGTATCACCAGCAACTGCTGAACTGTACACAGCATTAGAAGCTCAGTGCTCGACTTGAGGGTCAACTTCCTCTTTCATATAATCCCACGAAGCTCCCAGAGTTTCATATGTGACAAACTTGGCCTTTTATGTTTTTCTAAAGGGGTTACCAGGTACGTGCAAGACAAATAACATCACCTGCACATGTGAAGCTAAAATAGGTGCAAAAACATCTGAGGAAAGGAGCTCACCATCTGAGATAAGAAAGCAAATTCCTTGTGACATCTGATAGAACATCGTTCAAAGCTCCTTTTCAGCTCTTCAACTCTTGAAACATGGCTTAGAATACCATTACCTGATCCCCAATAAGATAAATCTGTATACATATCAAGTTTTACCTTTATGTCTCTGCAATGTCCACACACACATAAACAAAATTCAAGCACCTGAATTACTGCTACTTACTAGACAAGCCTGAGGCAGGAAGCTGTTCACCCTGGAGATACTCCACATGCCCTCGAGGTACTGCTGAGCTTGGATGGTGACCGAGCTCAGGGCGCCACTGAGGCCACTGGGGGCCACCGTCACTTGAACGCTGGAGTTCGGAAAACTGCCCATGCCTTGAGACCATCCAAGTCCCTTCTTCCTCTCTGCCGCAGAGAAGAGGTTTGGCGACTTTCCGGGCTGCCTGCCCACCTGCCCAGCAATGAGTGGCAGGTCTCTCTGGGAAGAGACAGTGACCATCCTGGGTACCATGCTGGTCACTGCCCCGGCACTGGGCGGTAGGTCGGGCATTTCTGGGTGGCTGGTTTGACTGAGGGTGTGCATCATCTGAATGGCTTCCTGCTTCAGCTGATTCAAGTGAGTGGCACAAGTTTCGCATCTGCTCTCTCCTTCATTCCTGTTTTTCTGTAAATAGTCAGGCACTTGAAGCTTGTCAAAAATTAAAGCTGATAATCGTGGGTCCTAAAGAAGCGGAGAAAGGGGAAAAAAAAAAAACATACTGAGTGAAAGCAATGCAGCAAGATAAAAAGAAAGATAAAAGTTCTCCGATTTGCTCTCCACTCACGGTAGTACTTTAAAGCTGTTCTGGTAAATCTCAGCCTTTTTTACCCTGGATACCCTAACAGGCTCATAGGTCAGTGTGGATTAATAAACCACAAATGAATTCATTTGTATCAGACCCAGCATGAAAATCATCATTAAACATTGGAGCTGTGGTGTACTTGATAACTGCTCGGTCTTCTAATTAACTCTGCTTTGGAGACATCTGAAGTGCCTGTGTTTCCCATGCTCAGGAGCAATCTTAGTTGAGATGCCGAACTTACAAATATCATAACTTGATTCAAAGGCATACCACCACCAGAAGCCCAGGAAAATTAGGCTTGAAAGTATTTCAAACAATTAATGCATGACCTGGTAAACATTTTGCTGTCTTTACCCTCAGAAATGATTAATAAAGTGGCATAAAAGCCAGTTTATATGGTGCTGCCCACAGTTAGCTCCTCTGTCAGCAAGGACCGTTGTTTCTGATCTTTGCAACCCAGATGGTCACAATCTTCCCTAACGCTCCAGCTGCCTTGATGAGAAATAGATTTGAGCCTACAGCCATGTGTGAAAGCGTGACAATGTGCAGGCAAGGAAGCTGATTTAAAAGCAACACCTATTTTGTTTCCACAGAGCAATTCCCTACCACCCCTTTGCCAGTTCACTTTAAGGCTGCTCCGAGATTTTAAAGCCCAGCACCGTGTTTTCACCTCAGAGATAGAGTTACCTATCTCCTGAAACACACAAACACCTTCCCATCCCAAGCCTGCTTCTGAAAAGATTAGTCAAGAGATTAAATTCAGCCCTGTTGTAAACCTGCTATCGAGACTAATGCTGTGCAGTAAAACTGACCCAACTTCACACACTTCCATTGAGCTCTCTAAACAAATAAGGTTTTAATGAAAACCCTGAGCAGCCAAAGGTTTATTTGTATAAGTATTTTAAGTGAAAATATTTAATTTGCTTGTTAATAAGGAGAGCACACACTGCTAGTAAGTCACCCATCCAACATATGCTGGGGATATCCCCAGATCAGTACTTGTTTTCAAAAGTGTATTACTTTATTCCAAGCTGCAATTTTTCTCTAGGAAGTGAATATCCTATTAGAAAAATAATTCTAGTTTTAATTACAATGCACATCACTAAAACTCTTCAAAGAAGTCTTGGCACTGGTAGTTTTGCTTTGCGCTGGATTCAAAAAGTCCTAAAACACTGACTAATTTCTGAAGCAGCAGCACAGAATTTATCTCATGTTCAGCTGTTGGACTACTCCTGCTATAGTTCTAATCTCCCACAAGACACAGTAGAGTGCTGATAGAAACCACTGTGAGTATATCCAGCATTCCACCGCCAAAAGCCATTAACCAAAGTTGCTCTTTCCACAGTAATCTAAATTATTGTTTATTTACTAACTTTAAAAAAATACTTCTCAGGCTAAGAAAAGCTACTCCTGCTGCTGACTGAACAATAAGTTGCACTCACATTAGTGAACCAGTATAAAAAATGAAGTGACAGTTTCATTTTTGTCTCTTCTCTTGAGGTTTAGATCCTTATAAAAATGCCTTTGAAGCTGCACCATTTGCTTATCCTCATGCGGAAGCAAATTTTTCCCTCTAAATCTCCCAAAGACAATACTACTAAATCAACAGATATAAGGGGAAAAAAGAAAAAAGTAGTAATTAATATTTTAGAAACTTTTTTCTCACCCTTCAACAGAAATTGCTACTGGTTAGACTTAAAAAACAGCAATTCATTGCTCCTAGCACTATTTAGCCTCAGGCAAAATGAAGGCCAGGAAGAAAAACAAACAGCACGGTCCTCCATGCTCTGCAGAAACCTCTCCAACAGAGAGCCCTCTGAGCAAATTCTTGCTGAGGTTGACACACAGCACCTATTCAAACAGCCCCAGAACACGGCACTTTCCAGCACTGGGTGCCCCGTCTGTGGCCAGACACATCCCTGGGCTCACTCCTTTGATCCAAGTTGGGCATACAAGGAAGCACCTGCAGGTCCCAACTGCATGAGCCTCATCTGGCAATGTTTAAATTGCTATCAAATGTCAAAAGTTTCAAATAAGCAATTACAGCGAATTACTAGGTGAAACAGCTTCTCATTTAAAAGAAATTACTTCTTTTGATGTAAAGAAAATTAATGACCCCAATTCTAACTCCATAAACACAGTTTACAGCATAAGGCAGATCAGAGTCAGGCCTGTCTTGCAGTTACACAGAAATCAAGTGAATGCCATATTAAAGGGGGGAACAAAAATGAATTTATAAAAAATATTTAGAAAATTACAAAGAGTAAAAGCATATAAGCACATAGTATGCCCATATTTAAACCTTGTAATTTATGGTTATTAAAAAAAAAAAAAAAAAAAAAAAGCATCTCATTTCCAATTCTTATGTTTCCCGGCTTCTTAAGGAGCCTCCTAACCCACTCAACCACCCTCTGTGACCCCCAGTTTGTGTCTGTGGCCAACCTCCTCCAGCACCCCAGTGAGGACTCAGCTGGACAGTTACTTTCATTTTTCTATTCTGTGCTACAAAAACACCTGGCTAATGGTTGGGCGTGAAGGCCAGAGGAAACACAAGTTACTGTTAAAAACATTAACCATAATTTAAAAGTTCAGCCAGCCCCATTAAAGAGGTTTTACTATCCAGTGACAATGTCTCGTCCTGGGGAGCTCCTGCTTCGGCAGCTCGCGCCCTAACAAGACTGGGGTGGAAGGGACACACTCATGTTTTACAGAGGGAAGAAATAAAACTGGAGTGACCAAATGTGGTAGATGCACACGTGGGAGGAGTAAAGCAGCTAAAGCCATTCTCATTACAGCTCTACCAGCAGAGGGGTAGACCAAAAAATAATAAAAAGGGGCTGTGTAAATCGCTGGGGGGAAAGGCACAAAAACTAAACATACAACATCCAAGCCTCTATTCCAAACAGTGCTCCAAAACCACTTCAGTCTGCTGTGCTACAAAGAACATGACTCTTCTGTTCCTCCACAGCATAAATAAACGATGCTGTCTTTGTCATACCTACTTTCCAAATGCTGTTCTTACCTCCTGAACAAGCAGGATAAGCACAATACTGTAATGCTGGAACAGTTACAGCTTCCCCTCCCACTGCAGAAACCAAAACCCTAACTTCAGACTCAACTTGTTAACTTTTGCATACAAATTTTAGATATCCAAACATCACAGACTGCTACAATTGGAAAATAAAGGGAGCAACTGTACTGGAGAGCCCAGCAGTCATAAGGTCAAGGCATGAGCTAATTACATGTTGTTATATGAGAACAAATTTTCTGAAGTACTTGAATTTACCACTTGCTTGCTTTTCAGCAAGCAGTTCATACAGACACAAGCCAGCTTGCCAGCTGCTGCTGGGAGATTAAACACACACACACACACAAACTGCCCGCATGAGAAAAGCTCACAGGTCCTTCCGAGCTCAACTGGGTAGGACAGTAAGCTTGGAAAACCAGGATTGTTCTCCTGCTAGGAGCAGGGGAAATGAGTACAGATGTGAAAACACACCCAGCAACACGTAACAGAGAGATAGAAACAGCCACTGTAATTTGCGCTTCCCGCTCCTAGACCTCACCTCTGCTGCATCCACGTGAAAGCAAGTGAGCATCAAGCAGGGGTTCAGCTGTCCAGGTAACACCACGTGCTGCATGTGGGGCACACAATCAAAACCCACATCTCACAACTGTGAAACACTACAGCCCGAGACCACTGCCCCTGAAACTACAGACATACTCAAAGCGTCTGGGGTGTGGCTAAATGCCAAGATCTCTGAGAGCCTCACAACACCGCAGGCACCCAAGTCATAGCCAGGTTTTCAGAGCAAGAAACACCAAATTACCTCACTGCAGCTGAACTTTTCTGCAAACAACTTGTCAGGGATACTGCACTTAAATTAGATCCTTCTGAAATTTTAGCTCAATCTGTAATTTTCCAAGTACTTAAAGTTTGCAGTTAGATTTTATGTTCAATTAGCAAGGAGCAATATAGAGGGTTTTTTCATTGCAAAAGCTTTGAAACTTACCTGCAGCTACTGACTTCTGACTCCCAAACTAAGCAAGAGGAAAGGAGGCAGAAAAGCATCTGGATTCTCACTTCAGAAGTCTCTGAAGTAATACCCGCCCATCTGTAACCTAATCCTTTCAGCAAGGAACTATCCACAGAGTGTGAACAAACAATGATGAACAAATGATGAAAAGTCAAATTGCCAATACCATTCTCAGTAATTACCTGCAATTCTGCCTGGCACTAGTTCTGCAATGCAAGTGAAGTGTATGTGGAGCAGTATTCTGAATTAAAGTCTTGATATAGACATAATTAAAAAGAAAGAAGAATCACTGAATGTCACACCATATATAATTAAATGCAGACCTAGGTGAACATTTTAAGAGGATGCTTTTGGAGAAAGGAATGTATTATCCCAATGCTAAAGAATCAATGTTAATGATTTTTTGGCTTTATTGTCTGTCCAGATTTCTGCCATGCTGCTTAGAAATTAGCTTTTATTTTACATTATATTGTGAAATATCCACTAATATCCTCTATATTGACAAATACTTTGAAGGTTGAGGCTTGCTTTCAACTATATAGCAGTCACTGTCACAAAAAAAAAAAGCACTATACACTGAGCAGCTGCTGGGTTTGCTGAGTAATCAGGAAAAACAAACAAATAAGCAAACAAACAAAACCACAACAGTGCTAATGATTAATTTTGTTTTAAAGAAAAGTTTTCAACTATCTGACTTTCTCAAAGAAGTGAAAATATGAGCTCTAAGTCTTCAAGTAACTCATGTTGTGAAAGCATTCAGTTACTGACCTAATCTTATCAGAACATAAACAATCAAGGAAAAACAAACACAAGAAGCCCTCACAAAAACAGAATTCACCTCAAGTCCCATCTCCTGCGGGTTAAGGATATCTGGAACTTGCAGTGTAACTGTGCTGTCCTTGAAAACGTCCCTCTGAACAAGCAGGAGAGCAATCCACATTCCCAAAGTGAGCAAAATGTGCAGGCATTAGAAAACAAGGAAATGCATTTTTTAAGGCAAAATTCTGTTTGGTCTCTCCACAGGAACATCTTGGTACCTTTAGATGGAAGATTAATTTAAGTCAGTGGCCTGTGGTCCTCCTCCCATTCCATTTGCTAGCAGGATTTCTTCATAACTCCAATCCCATTAGTCTGTTTCTAACCACAACCTGAGGTAGTGCACACAGACAAATCCCACTGACTCTATCCAGCTGACTCCACCCAATTTCTTTTCACCTCTGGTACTCTAAAGAGTTTGAAAAGAAAGTATCCAAGGCCATTTTCTTACTTTAAAAAAAAAATATACTGTATCTCTTTTAAACAGTGCCCATTTTCTAACAAAAGTCAAGCAATACAATAAATCTGCTAAAACACGCATGACCCCACACTAAAAATGACTGTGGCGTGTTTAGTCATTCGGCAGCCTCCACTGAACTCTATTTATTTCCATTTCCTGCCCACTTTAATGTACTTCAGTGGCTCGCAGCAAAGTTAAAGCAATAGGTGTCTGTCATAAAGATGAATAGTGCTATTGGAATGCATAATACAGTGGAAAGAGGAAATGAGAGCAATCTGGTTTATTTACATCTCAGGCTCCCATCAGCACCTCAACCCACCTCCCAATGGTTTCAGCTGCCTTTCCTGTTATCTTGCTGTATAGTCCCCTGCAATAATTTGGCTTTTAACCTCAAAGAACCAGAGTGTATGAGCTGATCTCCCAGATCTGCTTTCATGAGCTTGCAGAGTATTGGAGCAAACAGCCATGCAGTGTGTTCAGTGCAAAGAAAACAAAACAAAGGTAGTGGTTGCCATTTAAAATAATTAGAAGACACAAACAAAACAAAAGACCCCAAAGAGATCTGCTATCACCGTTAAATTTAGATCAACACACAGGAACCTGACTACTTCTGAAAAACAGTAATTACTGTTTCACAAAATATTACTTTTAATCTTCTTTCTTTACAATCTAATTAAACAGATATTTTACTTGCCTTTGGAAAATGTTTTTCTTAATTTCATTCAATTTTAACATTTGGTGTATTCTATAAACTACACATCCAAACTAGTATGTAATTTTGTGCTTATTTTTAATAGTGTATGACTTCATTTAAAATTGATGACTTTTAATTTGCATGTTTATTGTTGGTTTTAAGTAATCTTTTAATTTTCCCTCTTGGGTCTGTGGCTTACTGTAACTTCACAGTGTAAATTCAGTACTGAATTTGTTCACATGAAAGCACAGTCTTCCTACACCCGTTGTGTCTGTTTTAATTTCTCTCATATTTTTATAAACCTTCAGCAAAGTATTATCACCTTGAACAGCAGCTAGTGTTTGGGGAAAATAGCTGCATATCTATCACCACACAATACTTGGTGTCTCAAAAGACTTTATTTGACTCTACTTTCAGAAACAGCCACTTAGATAAAGCTGCCTTTCAGAAATTCACACAAAAACCTCTGATAGAAATTAGACACTTATTTAAAAGACAGAGTTTTCCATCCATAATTATTTTTTCTTTGAAACCAAAGAGTAACTTTTGGTTAGTCTATGATCACAGTAAATCAGAATATAAGAACTCTGCCTACTAGAGTCACAACTGCACAAAATGTCACAACTTCTCTTTCCTCTCCTAAGCAAACCAAGTACTTCCGTGTTAGAACAGCCACTTGGGAAAATGCTGCTGTCTGACATCGACATCACATTGAATGCTACCACATACAGTTTGAGTTCTATCAGGCTGCTCAGATAATAAGGCATCTCTGAATTTCAGCATAGGGATGAAAATCAGAGCACAGCAGCAGTACAGAGAAACATCATGATGTCTTGTCAAAATACCTCAGAAACATCAACTCTTAATATCATTTTACTGGAAACAAAAAACTATTCACACCATTAGAATTATTTAGTCAACAGCCTGTGTTTTCAGAATGACAAACTGCAATGTAAGCCTGGTGAGATGGACTCCTTCAGTGATGAACTCGGGCCAGAGACCAGCAACCCAGCCCAGTCAGCTCAATGGACTGGGAGACAAGTCATGCCTCAGATGAGATCTTCAGCAAGTTTAAGTGATCATAACTGCCTTTGTGCAGTAGAACTGTGCCCATTCATATCAGACAGGCCTTTAATGAGGGAATTCAAGAATTTCTGGACACCAGCCGCAGTGAAAGCAACTCTGGCTCAAAGACTGAGCAGGAAAAAACCTGCTTGGAACACCACTCTGTATAGGAACCCTGCAACTGTTTCAGTCCAAGCATCTGAATCCAATTAAAAGAACGCTTAGCAGCAGAAGTTAGGGAGTGGACACATTTCCTAAATGAACATCATTAGCATAATGTAGCTTTGAAACCAACTACGAAAACCAGTGCTTGGCATTGGATCACACTCTTAGTGTCTCTTTCACTCGCTCATTTTATCAATTATTTGGTAAATGAATACTTGAGGACTGTAGAGAAACGATTTAGCTTTCACAACCAGAAGGCTGCTCATTGTGCAATACTCTTGCAAGCTACAAATTGTTGCATACAGTGCAGTTTGGACACCATGCAGTTTTTATTTAAAAAAGAGGGATTTCACTTATTCTTCATCTTAATTAAGTCCCACTGCCTCAGTTGACTGCTTCTACTAAAAATAAATAAATAAATAAATAAATCCTTGTTGGCTGAAATATTTTGTGTTTACATTTGAATTTAGGCAATAGTGTAGTGGGTTAGAGTTTTAACTTTTTTCCTTGTTTGGACTTAATCAAGGAAGAAAAAAAAGAAAATAATTAGAAAAAAAATAAGAAAAAAAAAATCCACAAAACAACCCTCTAAACAGGGATGAATAGAAAATGAATGAAGAAGAGAATCTCTAACACCTCAACCACAAGCAGGCCACACTCTGCCTGAAGAGCATGCTCCAGTTCCTCTGCTTACTAGGTGGCACATGTGACACCCCACCTCCCTCTCCAATCTGTTCATCCCACAGCTGCTCTTAAAAAAAGTCATCCAAGAATCCATTTTAAATCGTACTCTTCAGCAGAGGAACTTCAGCACGTAAATTCACAAATCCGCCATCAGCTACCTATTGGAAAGTGAGGTCCTGTGCCTTCAGTATCTCTGGACTTGGATGGAAGTAAGGTCCATGGTAATCCCTTAGTTTCACACAAGATGCTGATGCATAGAAGTAATTGACCCCAATCTGCTGGACTCAGCTTGCACTAGAAAGAAAAGATAAATATGGAGATCCTAAGGGATATATGCAGGTGGAGGATATTGCCAAAAGAATCAAATGATCCTCCTATGGAATCTCTTCAAGGTGAAGTATGATCCCAGACACACGAAATGCAGATAGAGACAGATCATTTGAGGAGTGTCTGTAGGCCAAAAAGTAATTTAGAAAATAAGAATCTTGTGGGAAGTTAAAAGAAGTGTGGTTTATTTATCTTAGAAAAGAGAAAACAGATCAGAGTCCTCCAATACACAAAAAGTGGTTACAAAGAAACTGGTGACAAATTACTTTCCATATCCACATGGGAAAGGAAAACAGGAAAACATGCTACTATTCAGCAAATATGACTCAAGAAAAAACTATCAGAGATGAGTGAATATTGGCAATTGCTACAGAATGACATTGAAAAATCATGCTCCTTTGAGGCAGTGTCTGAAGAGCAGGTGAAAAACATCCACAGGAGGTGATCAAGAGATAGATGACCTTATTTCAGTGGAGGAAGCTGGACTACTTTTTAAGGATCTGAAAGTCCTTTCCTAGTCCTAGGTTCTTACGATCCTAGTTTTGGAAAGATGAGCAACATATCTGCAGACAGACTTGTTGCTTGGGTCCAAGTGCCACAGACAAGGAATACAGACTTTAAAACACTGTTCTCCTAAGATTCAGTAACCTACACTATCCTTGTTATAGCAAGTTTGCCAACTTGCATCATTCCTATATTAATTCCATACCTTGTCCTAGTTGTGACCCTCTATAGGCCTTGAATAATTCTTCTTTTGTCAAATACTCACGGCCCATCACCACCATACCTAAAACTTTCACTGTCATTAACTATGCTACTATTCCACTTTCAATCTTACCTCACAGCTACAAAGTACAGAATTGCTACATTCCATTCCCTACAAGTTCAGTGGAGAGCTTCAGAAATACAAATGAGAAACCTAAATTAGATGGTGCAAGTCCAGCCACTCTTATCTGTCCACCTCGATGGACATCAGTGGGAAGTGGTGTCCCTCAGGGGTCTGTACTAGAACCAGTGCTATTTAATATTTTCATTAATGACATAAGTAAAGGGATCAAGTTCAGCCCCAGCAAGTTTGAAGGTGACACCAAGGTGAGTGGTGCTGTTGACACACATGAAGGACACAATGCTGTCCAGAGGGACCTGGACAAGCTCGAGAAGTAGGCCCACGGTAACCTCATGAGGTTTCACTAAATCACGTACAAGGTGCTGCAGCCGGAGCAACCCCCAGGATCAATACAGGCTGGGAGATGAACAAATGGAGGGCAGTCCTGCCAAGAAGGATTTGGGTGTGCTGGTGGATGAGAGACTGGACATGACCCAGCCACATGCACGTGGCAGCCCAGACAGCCAATTGTGTCCTAGGCTGCATCAAAAGCAGCATGGCCAGCAGAGCGAGGAAGGTGATTGGGGTCCCCAGCACAGGAAGGACATGGACCTGTTGGAGAAAGTCCACAAGAGGCACCAAGCAGATGAAAGGGATGATGCACCTCTCCTAAGAGGAAGGGTTCAGAGAATTGGGACTGTTCAACCTGGAAAAGAAAAAGCTTTGTGGTGACCTAACTGTGGCCTTCCAGTACTGAAGGCTGAACAGCCCCAACTCTCTTAGCCTGCCTGCAGAGGAGAGGTGCTCCAGCCCTCTCATCATCTTCATGGCCCCCTCTTAACTCTCTCCAAGTCCACATCCCTCTTACACTGGGGACCCTAAAACTGGACACAGTGCTCCAGGTGGGGTCTCATGAGAGCAGAGAGAGACAGTCACCTCCCTGGATCTGCTGCCCATGTTGCTTTGGATGCAGCCCATGTCTGGCTCTCTGAGATGCAAGAACCCATGGCCAGGTTGTTGGCCTTATAGAGAGAACAACTGAATTAGGAGCAAGTTACTCTTGCTGGTTTTGTTGATACTGTTGGCCTTCAATAGCCATTACCTGAACAGTATCAGATAATTATGCCTACAGAACAACTGTTTTCTAGTTGTCCTATGTCAGATCAAATACTTTGCATGAGAGTACTTTGGTTTTCCCTAATACCACTTTTTGTAAATTGGCTGCTGTCCTTTGATCATACAGTATTGTAACAAGCCTCTCAATAGCTGTACTGCATTGTTGACAGCAAAGCATATATCCAGCCCTGAATCCTTAAAATACCTGACTGGGCATCAAAAGGCATTGCATGTTTTCTATGCAGTCTATATAACAAGTAATAATTGTCTTTATAAGCCCAGCAAGCCACATTTGTGTGAGCTGAACAGTCTGATGAGCAATACCCATCTCTAATCCTTATGTTAAGAAGCCCTGCAGTGGTCCTGTGAAAACTACAAGCTGTGCAACCTCTTGCCATCAAAAGGGCTGGTGTAATCCAAGAGAAGAAACTCCCTTTGCCTAAGGTCTTCCTCTACAAACATAAATCCATGGGGCTATGCCCACAGGCAGACAAAAAACCCACTCTACCCATGCTTAAAGCATCTCAAAAGCCATGTTAATAGGGTTTGTAAACTCTGCTAAGGCACAGGATATAAACATATTAAACCCAGGGGAAAAGTGAGCTTGTATCTGCCTACAACACACACGTGTAGACATACCCACAGATGACTGGCAAAAATACCTCTGTAAGCTCTTTCAGGCTCCTCACACTCGCACACACAAAACAAGCCTTATCTCCTGAGACACAGAAGCAATCAAATACCTGGCAACAACTTTCAAAACCCTTCAAGCCAGATCCTATTAAAACCAGCAACTAAGAAATGAAAGGCTCTAAGGCTCTAGCTCGTCCTACCAGTCACACTTAACAGGTCTCTTAAACATTTACTGTATCTAACATTGCCTCTATAGAAATTCCACAAATATAGACAATGCCTAACATCACAGAGTACATTAATGTTTCCATTCAATTGAAGGTACTACATAAAAGGATGTTTTTATTTTAATTTGTGTTCTGGGACCTTGGAAAAGAAGCTGCCTCATCACCTGTCGAAAAAGGCCAAGTATAGAGGAAGAAAGAGTTCTTTCAAGAATAGAAATTACAGCCCCAGAGTGAGACCTGAGACCTAAAGAAATCCATGGCAACACTCATACTGAATGCCCAGTCATTAAATCTCCCTCTAAACTGAAGCATTCCTGTTCCTAATTTCAAATTAGCAGTGAACTCTTTTCACTAACCTGCCTTTCCACTTCATAAAAATGCATGTTTGTAGTTGTTGAGTGATGAATTAAGTTGCATCTTAGTGGGCAAGTTTCTCCCTTTCTTTTCAAAACAAAGTTTTGTGGCAGTAACTTATGTGTTACATTAGCAGCAAATCATTAAAAAAAAAAAAAGAAAAAGAAAAAAAAAGCCACCCAAGTTGTCTTAGTATTATTATTACATATGTAAATACACATTTAAAATCAGTACAGTGTGTGTAATCATGCCTTGCTAACATCCTTATAAAATCTGACAGCTTGTCAAACAGCTCCCATTGTGGACAGCACTAGAGCAATTCTACAGATAATTAAAGGCCAGGGAAGATAACTATCTTGTCCAGCCTCCTGCACATCACAGCTCTGCTAATTTGAACCAGTTGATGTAGAGATCCTGATAGGCTTTAGTATTTTAAGAAACATTCACTTTTCTTTAAGTCCACACGTCTTCCAACGCAACAGTACTTGCAGAAAAAAGAAAATATCACATTTTTAAAGTATCAGATCTATGAACAAAAAACATACAGTGATCAAACAGGTAGGGACAGCACCTGAGGTGATGTAAATCCAGAGCCAACACACATTATTCTTTGCTCCTATGCCAGCTTGTATCAGCTGGGCCAGAAACTCTGCTCCCAATGGCCAACTTGAAAAATCCAAGTGGCTGATTCCAGGACTCTCAGCACCATCCTAGACACTGACTGTGAACTGTTAATATTTGATGTATGCTTGCAGCTCTAGTCTCAGAGAAACCTATTATGTAGGACATGCTCAAAGATGTGTGTTTTTTCTTCACATGACTGATGCTATGATTCACAGGCAAAACCTGCACACAAGGCACAGACTGGGATGCTGCTGCTCCAAGTCCATCAGCAAATAGTCCCTGAAATAAATTAGCACCAGCATGTCATGGAAGGCCCTGCATGAAAAAGTTAGGCAAGATTTATTTAAGACTATAATCTCAGGAGCAATTCATCAGAATCAAAGGTAAGCCAAAAAATAAATAACTGAAAATGGGACCAGCTAAAATAACAAAGCAGCACGGCCAAAGCAGCAGCCACATGACAGCCAGAGGCATCTCCTGAGCAAGCAAACAACTGCCCCCAGATCTTGCCAATGAACCAGATGCTGCTGCTGGAAGAAGGCTTGTGTTGATATAAACTCAGAGATGTGAGATGCTTAACACCAAGAGCAATCCATCTTCATGATTACCACGTGGCTGCCAAGCTTTGCTATTATGCCACAAAGAGATAAAAACAAACTTCATGAAACACATGTAGATTCTACATGACATCAAACTCCCTCCACCCTCGCCTACTCAGAAACAAACCAGTGATTTGGGTGTAGCTAAAAATGACCTGATGCTTTTCCTGAGTTAACAACAGAATCAGGAAAGAGTATCGTTGGCTAAACAGTGCACTGAGCACACACTGCCAGAAAACCAATGAACTTATCACACTGTATAGGAAATTCCTATCTTCCACACCAATTAGTGACCTAAGAGTGATTGATTTTATAATCCCAAACTTGACTTACAAAGTGACCTCCTCTGGGGCCAACTTTCCATTACCCAGCATGTGGAAAATTGCATACGGTCAGTGCACTATGAAAACCAAGGAAAAATAAGTGCTATTCAAATGCCAATTCTACCATGCCTCCCCACATTCTTCCTTTCCTAAGGGAGATGCACTTTCGACAGTTACTTCCTTTCCCTGCCCCAACATCCTATCTGCACCATACACCAGCTGGGCACTCAATCAAAACAGAAACAACAACAGGAACTAGCAGATATTCATTACAATAGGATCAAAACATTTCTAGGCACTAGTGCTTCGCCAAGTCACTGTCCTTGAAGACCTGCTGTAATCCACTCCTTCCCTCCCATCACAGACACCACTACTGAAAGTGGTCCTACTTCAGTCTGAAGCACCCCATACTAAAGATCTCTGCTTTTTAATCAGAAGCCACTTGGTGGCTTGGCTGTCACATCTCAGAGTGCAGGAGGCAATGAAACTGGGCAGCAGAAAGGTGAGAAAATTAACTGGCCAACAACACAGGCCAATGTTTAACCTTTATTTTAATCAAGCTAACAGTAGCTTCAGACTATAAAACCAGAATTGCACTGCACACTAACTACCAGTGTAATCACAGAAACAGCACCACAATATGATTACTGGAGGCTAATTATATCTTATAAAGAGTTAAAGACAATCAAGTACACGTAATAAAGATTTATGTGCAGTTTTTCACTGACCTGGAAACAGCTTCATACATTAATAAGTTAACATTACTGCAGGAACAAAGCAAACAGTTATATCTACATGACAAAACACATGAAACACAAGAGCCAGATGTTGAGTCTTTTCATCAAGGAAGCAATTATTTAATTCCTGAGAAAATATATTCTCTTTCATTGTTTCATCAATACATATTATCTCTCATGAAAGAGCCAGTCCTGGCTCTCTGGCCTGGGCTTGGTACAAAACTGCAGGTCTGCACAGGGGCATGAACCCAGGGTCTCCTTCCCCTACTGTGCCACTCCTTTTGGGCAGTGAGCACAGAGGATCTGGAGATACTATATCTTCAATACAATTCCTTGCCTTAAATTTGTGTTATTCTCTGTATCTGATGAGATGTATGGGGGAATATCTTTGGGATATAATGACTTGGGGAGCAAAATACATTGGCAGTTCCCAAGAACTCCTTTGTAACTGAGGATGCTTCCATTTAACAACTCACTTTCAAAGGCGACGGGTGATGCCGGCATCCATGAGACATCTTCAGACCATATCCATATCTCTCCCATTTGTGCACACACCTCAAGGTAGCTATCAAGACTGTGCTTCCACTCACAGCTCTCCAGGAAGGCTGGTTCTCCATGGGTACACATCATATGGAATGCCAGGGAGCTGCTCGCACTCTCCATCAGTGTTGCTGATCTCCAGCTCCCAGACACAAAGTGTCCCTTAGCCACCAACTAACGGCTCCCTGCTCGAAGCCCCATCAAGAACTGCTGATCTTTAGTAAGTCATTTTGGCCACACCCGCCTCACCTACTGTCCATCCTCCCTGATAACAACACTCATCACCTCTCAACAGATGGACAGTCAACAGCCACCTTCAGCATCTACCCAAAGATCACAGAATACTTTGGATTGTAAAGGACCTTAAAGATCATCCAGTTCCAACCCGTCTGCCATGAGCAGTGACACCTCACACAAGACCAGGTTGCCTCAAGCCCCATCCAACCTGGTCACATCCACCGGCCCAGCTAGGTCTAGGCCTTCCTGTGTCAAACTCACAACTCTAAAGCATCCAATGATTTTATCAAAAAAGTCAAATTACACAGGATCCTCCACCACAAGCAATTCAGCAGTTTTGCCAACTACACCACAGACATCAGAAGTGAAAAAGCACACCCCTCTGTAAGGTTATTCTAAGGCTGTCACCAGATAAACCAGCCAACCCCAGCCTGAAAATACCATATGTAAGGTCAGCTCTCGAACAAGACACAACAGATAGGAGCTCTTAATAAACTGAGCCATTAACTAGGAAACATCCCTGCAGCAATTAAAAGTGTGCAAAGTACTACAATGTACACCTGGTTATTGCTCTGAAATCTGCTTAGGTTTTCTATGTGTTTGCAAGTTAGATCAAAAAAGGAAGATAATTGGGTTTATGGACATATCATGACAAAAATGACAACAAGGTGCTGTTAATTGTACATGAAAAATGGCATAAAAATTCAAAGTATGTGTACTGTTTGAAATGCTTAAAAGTTACTGCATTTTATAATGAACCATATATGACCAAATGGTGTTTCTCCTACTGCTAAAGAATAAAATTATTCTAAACTAAGAATCCCATCATAAAATGAGAGGAAATTAACAAGTCTGAACAATTGCAGTTGTTGTGAGCACACTTTTAGGCATATGGCAATTTTATAATGGCCATTGAGGACGAAGAGCTAAATTTTGTTGCAGATTCTGAATTTAAGACATTTCACATAAAATTCCATATCTCAGGAAACAAATAAATTTTTAACTGTACATCCTCATAATATTACAGACAATACTTGGCATACATAAATCTGACTACCTCAAAATATGAATGCTGTTTTCTGTACAATGACCCAATTACTTTACAAAGGGTCTAAGTTTTAAAAACATACCTGAAGGCATCATTAAAACAAAACAAATATAATGAGATCTGCCTTAACTTTATACAGAGTTACTGTGACATTATGCAACTACAATATGTGATCCAGCATTCCCAAGTAAATGCCCCAATTACTATTGTAAGTCTCTCATTTAAATAGTTCCTTCCTGTTTAAAATGTAGAAAGCCAAATGCATTTTCCCACCACTAAGCATTGTGTAAGACTCCTTTCTCTTCCAGCAAGCTGGCTGAAGATGGATGAGCTTCCAAACTGATATCATTTTTAATTACATGTTTTTCTCTCATTACTAATTTCCTAAACATGTGTCTAATCTTGCAGTGAAATCTCTGAGCACAGTAGGTGTATCCACATGCATCACGCTCTAGAAAATTAAAGTGAGATAATGATCAGGACTGCCATCACAACATAACCCGAAACAAGCACGATATAGGAGGGATGATACGTACTCAGAAGACTCTGATCTCAAGTGTTTCTGGAAAGCAGCAGTCAATGCATGGTTTCCATCCATCCTACTGGCCCCTCTTGGAGCCAGTAAGAGTTACTGGGGTCTAGGAAAGGGACGTGCTTCAAGCAACCTCCCCTTGGCACTTTCCAACAGGCATTTACAAGCTTCTGATGTCAAATGTGTATTCACCCCTTCACTCTCTTCCCCTAAATACTCTGCCAAGAAGCACTGGTTGTGTAAGGGACTCATGATCAGCTGCTCCTCAAGGGAAGATAAGCACAGGTATCCCAGTTCCCTCCTGCCATCAGGGGTCCAACAGCCCCCTCCACCTAGGGCAAAGTCTCCTGAGGTCAGGAGTCTTCTCCAAGAGCACAGGAGAGCAGGAAGCACTGGAAGTAGCCACACCCACCAAAAAGGTAGGAAGGCTCATGCCCACATACCAAAAGGGGTCACATACCCAGAAGCCGTCTGCATCAGATGCCCTCTTGGCAAGCAGGAACCAGGACTATGTATAGACCCGTCAGCTTAGGTCAACCAAGTGCCAGGCAGTTATTCCCATGGGATCTCTCTCATTCCTCAGATACCTCTCACTACCTGAAAGGCATTGCACAGCTAAACAACACTGCAGCATTCTTTCACCATTAAACCAGCAGAGCAAGACGGCAACTTTTGAGGGAAAAAGAAAACAAAAACAAAGGGGTAACTATCACTGGGCTTTTTTCCCAGCTAAACACACTAAATTCTTAAGGGAAAGATCCTTTCAGCACACCAGCTGCCTTCTCATCAACTGACACTTCCCAAATAAAGCAGGAAAATCCTGGGACTGTTCAGAGTGGCTGACATTTAAGGAATCAAATAAAGCAAAAAAAGATAAATCACCAGCACTTAAATAAGTTTATATCTTCTAAGTGGTCTTAAAATGTCACAAGTATGATTCTGCTTACTCATTCAAAGAAAAGGGATCACTGCTGTTTCACAGTCAAAAAGGTCAAGGGATTAAAAATATGGTTGAAGTATACATGCACATAAAACCAGTGCAAATATAAGGAACACCAACACAAGGGCTCTAGTGTATATGCATGCAACTCCCTAGTCTGTAATCGCATGCTGATCAAAATGCTTATGC
Source organism: Formicarius rufipectus (assembly GCA_013399695.1). Taxonomy (NCBI): domain Eukaryota; kingdom Metazoa; phylum Chordata; class Aves; order Passeriformes; family Formicariidae; genus Formicarius; species Formicarius rufipectus. The sequence continues at coordinate 250,665 of VXAU01001363.1, forward strand.
TAAATGGGGTAAGCTTATCTCAAAATGTAATGCTAGCTGAATTACCCTGGGTCCCAAGGGAAGCCTGCAGCACAGACAGTGTGAGTGGGCTGGAGTTCAGATGTTTCCACTGTATTCACATGTGCTGCTATGGAAGCTGGCTGATGGAAAAACTACTCTATTTTATGTTTTCTTCTCAAAAAAGAAAAGTCAACAAAATTCCATCCTGTTTTTCTGTCTGCTGTCCATCGACTGACCAAGATCAAAAGCTTTAAATGCAGCCTTAACTTCCTCAAGAATTTGACAAAGAAATTCCTACAAGAACACCGGTTCCTCGTGAAAACAAATACTTCTATTAAACATCACTCATTCAGCAGAGGGAAGGAAAAGCTGGGGGATGCTCCCCTTCTCTTTTCCCACAGCATCTTGGAAGGGCGTGAAGAGAGCCCATACAAACCCAAGGCTCCACCAGAGCTTTGCTGTGCGTCACCCACCCCCTTGACTGGAACCAGCGCCCACACTGGAGTCACAGTAACACTAAACTGAGCAACACAACCCTCCACCTCAGGTGGGAATTAGCTGACCGCTGAAGGCAAGGCAAGCCTTTCAAGTGACTCTACTGGGTTATGACTGGGCTCCTACTTCTTTTTAATTCTCATTAACATTTGCTGACATCTCTTTTACAACCAGAGGGACTGGTTCTTTACGAGAAGTCGTTTCACCTTCCCCGGTTAATGTCTTAATCCACCGACTGAAGCAGGTCAGATTATCTGCTCTTATCAAAGACAACATTATGCTTCATAAGCTATTTTTCTGCTTCAGTAAGGAATAAGCACATTTTATTTCTTACTATGTTTACCCATTACCTCACCAAGCAGCATTATTGTTAGTCTTTCGGAGGCTCTCCTAGAATAGGAACTTATAAAACAGGATTTCCTCCAGCTCTGCACACCTACTTACTCCAGAGTCATTAATGACACAGGACTGGATTGAACAAAGACTTAAGATCAAATGAGCATTCAAAACAGCTGGGAACAAAAATATATCTGCCTGGAACACTGCATCTATGTTTTGTCTTTAAAATAAAATGCCAATGAGGCAAAAGTTTGTTTTCAAGATCACTTTTATAGGAATGTTTTCAGGAGAAAAAAGAATTGCTAAGTATTTGCATGTGGGTCATGTATCTCAGTGCAGTCTAAATTAATTCTACAGCAGCTTTTACACATAAATGTGCACATCAAGTTGCCCTTTTACTGAAGACCAGAAGTAATTTCACTGCTGTCAAAACAAACTCTGCAGAAAAGACCCAACAAGTGCACAAGAATCCTCAAAAAAAACCAAATCCAAACTGTTTTCCATGTGATAACAAGCAATAGCTGAAATACCCAAGGATAGGTAACTATCCTCAGAGCTCAACTCTGCAATTTTTAAAATACCTCTAGCCAATATTTTAAGGAAAATTTATATATGTATATATGTAGGAAAAACACAAGTGATACAGTTCCAGGATGGGTAGAAGCTGATTCCTCATGTTGTTAGATGATTTGGGTGTCAGATATGGATATTTATCAAAAGGACTTATTCCTCTGACAGAAGGTGTTTCCCAGCAGAGGCTGCAGGATAACATGGGCCCTGTACCCGCCACACCATGCAGCAGGACAGACTGCTGATAGCCCAGCACTGACACACAGCACATTCTGTTCTATCCCCTTCTGCCTTCCCTCCCCACTGGTTCCACAGACAGACCCAGTAACTCGAGGTAGGCTTTCAGAAGCTGACCTGTAAGAATATCTCCCCTGAATATTATTTCAAACAAAATTTTAGGCAAACTGTGAAAACAAAGCTAAAGGCTACAGAATGTCCATGTAATTAACCTATAGAGGGCCAAAGTAGGTAGGATGCAGAAGAAATAACCCAAAAGCTAAGGATCCCACTTGAGTTCAGTGGTTAGCATCCAAAATTACCTTGGCAGTCTCTTAAAGACCTCGGTGGGGGTTGTGTATACAAAAGCAGTGGCAGCCAGCAGGTTGGGAGCAGCACAGAGCAATGAAGGGATGCTTAAGGAGAAACACTACAGCTCTGTGTAATGCTATCAGATCCTACCTGCCCGAGGACATTTCCTACCTCTACCTACAAACACAGTGATTCTCCAACCATTAAGTAAACAGTCTTTGAAGATAACAAAGCTTATTCTAATCTCCCAGTGATGTCACTCCTGTATTGTACTCAGCTGAGCTACAAAACTCCTCGGTTTAACTCACTCCTCTAAGATCAGAATTTACCTTAACTCTGCTCTTGCACAAACTTCAGGAATCTTGTTCAGGTACAGAAAGAACATGTTTTACACAGTGGATTTCGATTTTGTCTTCTCAAACAACCATAGATATTTTTCAGCTCAGTCCTTCAGCAGCAGGTGAACCCTTGCTGTACCATTGGTGAGACATCTTTCCCAAAGAAAGCATAAGCACAGCCTCTAGAAAGGAGGAGACACCATGGACCGTTTCCCAAAACTAGCAAACACAACTGTTGCTCCAGTGGCAAGAAGAAAGAAAAATCAGATTGAGCCTGGACTAGTGTGGTGTGATTCTTGGGATGGTCCTGTGCAGGGTCAGGAGCTGGACTTTGATGATCCTTGTGGGTCCCTTCCAATGCGGGATATTTTATGGTTCTAGCACAAGACATTAAAATAGAGACTGCAAAAAACAGAAAAGTAGAGCTCTTCCAATGTGTCAACTCAGAGGACAATGCCTTTGTGCTCTCACTTGTGTTCACTTCCCAGGGTCAAGTGTTTGTTCTGCATTGCAGTTCTTTAACTATCTACTCCACACTTCTCACTGCACCCAATCCTACAAGAGCCAAGCCCTCCCACAGGAATAAAATGCTCAGTGAAGAACTCAGGGCATGTCAGAAAAGCCAGCCCTGTGTATAACACATCTTTCATGTCATCAAAACACTTGGTGATAAGAAGCTGAAACCCAACTAAACTCTTACAGCATGTTATCAGAACTATTTTTCTCTGGAGCTGTGTGTGCTTATGAGCCGCCATGACCAGAATTGTAAAAGGTCACACAGCACAAATCCGAGAAAGGGGGCTCAAGTTGTGCCTGAATATTCATGCTCACTCAGTCCCAAAGCAAGTTTCTTTGAAAAAGTCTGACTATTATCAGCCTGAGCTCTTTGCCTCTTCAATAGGAGGCGATGTCTTAGTTAAAAAAAAAAAAACAAAAAAAAAATAAAACACAGATCTTGGCACTATTTCCACAAGTATACACATAAACAGGTAATTATGTTTCCACTGAACAGAAAAATGAAGCGGATGTGCTGGGGAAAAAGCAGGCAGAGGTAATGATACCTACACAGAGAGATGGATCTGGAATACAGACATTGATCCAGTTCTGCAGTCTGGCTTCCTCTTCATTTCACCCATGTAAATCAACTGAAACTACACAGAGCCAACAGGCTTCATTTTCCACCTGTTAACACATTTTTGATTCCATTGTCAATAAAAGAACCACAATGCAAACTGTTATGAAAAAAAATCCAGCATCATACGTAACTAAAGACAGAAGTAGAGAGATGCACAGCCAGATTCAGGATGACATATTGCCAAAAATACTCTTCCCTGAACCCAGTCATGGCTCCCCAAAGGGTTGTTACCCAAGTCATGACTTTCCACTGCCAAACTGCCCTCAGGGAGCCACTAAGATGAGGCCAGGGTGTTGCTAGTCATGATCAACTGAGCAGATGCAGAGCACAAAGTCCACCCTCCCACGCAAAAGTCAGAGAAACCCGTTCACAGCCTGTGTTTCACAACATGTCAGGATGAGAAACTCTCTTAATCACACAAGTATTTTTCTAATCATTCAGCTCTTTGTGGAGGTCTCAGATTTTAAACTTGAATAACAAGTAACTTCACCAGAGGTCAGTCAAGCAGTAGTAAGACTGCACAAGGTGGCAGGTTAAAGCATCTTTTACATACAAGAATACAAGCATGAAATTCAGAAAGAGCCCCCAGGGATCCCAATGCAAGACATGAAGGTATAATTAAAAACCATAAATCTATCAAATGAAAAATATGTAAACTTAGCATATTAACTCATATTTTTCTTCCTCAAACACATTTGTCTTACTCTACACTCCTTTGGAGCCTACAAATAAAAATGTAACAATATCAGAAGAAATATTTCTTAATATGTGGAATGTGAATATCAATAATACATGGGTTTTACTTTATTCTTACAGGTAATTGCTGAAAGAAGCTCTCTCAGCAGCCTGCTGAGATTCTGTGCATATCATAAATTACTTGGACTGTATCTCCTCTTTATAAAACCCACAAAAGGACAATATCTTACAGTGTTTCCATACCACTCAATCATCCACACAAAATTACCCTTGTGAGAGCTTGTTGGAAGAACGTCAAATGTATTTATCTGCCTTTGCAAGAAAATCTTCAGAGAAAGCCAGAAAAACAGTTCACAATTTACAGTTACACAAGTTACACTAACACCTGAACATTCAAACTGCAGATTCTGAGTTTAACTTTGTATTTCAAGCTATAGGCAACATAGTTACAGGCCAAATCCTGGCCCATGTTTCACCCACAGCACAGTTTTCAAAATAGTTTTAAAAACCTCTACAGCACCTGTAGGTCATATTGAGGCTAAGGCACTTCTTCTAAAAAGGGTATTAGGACAAACTCTCACTTCTATCTTCTGCTCACTGACCAGAAAAGCAGCACCAGCATGGTCCAGAAATAACACTTGGGAAAGACTCTTGTTCCTCACCTCCATCCTTCAAAGGCTAAATTTTGTTGAGCAAATTTGTTTCTCATCATTAATCAGTGCTTCCTCAGGACCAGGTGGCCCAGGACAAGGCATCAGTATGGGAACACCATTCTTCCTCACAACACAGATAGTGTTAGGGCACGTGTGTGGGGATTAAGTGATGTTCACATCAGAGATTCAACTCAGTTTTCTCTGTTGCTGGTGCACTCATTCTCACAGTGGAGCAGCCAAGTAAACACATGTACACATGTTCAACACAAAAGTGATTCCTTACTACAACACTTCTCCAATAATACCCAAGTCAGCAAAGTATCTCTTTTCCTAACGCTCAGTCATCACTTACTAAAACCAGGCCAAAACTCTAACATGACTCTGCTGCTGTAGTACAACACACAGTCCAGCACTGGCAGACAACGGCATATTCTTTACATTTGTCCTAAGCACCTTTACCACATGAGAAGTAAAATCCTCTTGTCCTGGCTGCCACTCAACTATGTTCCTACCCTTCCTTCGATCACTTGGATGTCAGGTGCTCTGGCATCATTAGCCAAGCTTCACCTGCTGAACACTTTTGCCAAATGCAGTGGAAAATCATTAATTTGCATGAAAACAGGCCATCTGGGATGCCTCCAGTCTGGGCTGGTGACTGATCACCTTGGCTCCTGGAGCCACTTCCACACCATCATCTACCAAGCACTCCACAGATGAAGCACGGAGCACATTAACAGGGTTCTCCTCTCAGCCACTAAACCCTCCTAGCAGCTATGCCGTTAGTCACCACGGACTGGCTCCAGTTGGGCAGTAGGTATAAACAGTTGCTTTTTCACTCCGCTCTAGACAACTTGATGTTAAACAGATAGTTTGTGGCAACACCAGCATGATTTGTCCAGGGGCACTCAAAGAGGACCCAACAAGTACCAAGAAAAGCACAATGCTTGCACCATGTCACATCAAGCAGTATAGAAACCCTTTACAGATGACACAAAAGCAGTAAAGCAATTGAAACAAGGAGGGCTACATTTCCTGACTGCACAAGCCACTTGTTTGTCTTCATATTCTGACAGTTGCAAAGACTGTCACATTCCACAGAGTCCCTGGAGACAGCTCAGGGTCTGGGGATGGCAACTGCTGCCCTGTTTTGGGTTGGGAATTGGACATGTGCCACCAGTTCAGCATAGTGCCACTGACCTCGATCACTTCAGCAGTCTCATCTCCTCCAAAACACTCTGCAGCAGCACTCTGCCAAGGGCCCCATGATGCAACATGGGCACAGCCACCAGCCCTGAACTACTCAGGAGCCACATAAGATGCCAAAGCAGCAAGAAATCCCTGCAAACAGATTTACACTTGGTAAAGTGACATGCACTCTTTAGGAAATTGCTGTACTCTTGAGATCCAGGAGAAAAGAAGCAATGCCAAAGGAGTAAATACACAACATAAGGCAATAAAAAGAGTACAATACAAACTGAGTACATCTAACTTCCCAAATGACTTAAGCCACAAAGGCAAACACTGCCCATTTACAGTATAATCAGCACTGATCAATATATACACGCAGACAGTGACACAAACCACACTGTAACAACAGTAAAACAGGAAACACATTTAAACATAACCCTTTGAATGCTGTGAGAACTAGGGCCAGTACCTTGCTTTCACCCTTCATGCTGAAAGCCAGTAAATGCCCAGCCTAGCCAGAAGTATCATATTTCAGTTTTGTACAGAGGGCTTCCCATCTCAGTCATCCAGCAGTGTAAAATCCCTCAGCAACATCAGGGGAAGATTTGCTAAGGGCTAAATGAAAATTGATTGTTTTCCCACAGCTGTCCAGTGTTCTGATCAATCCTGCATGAGTATTGATACATGGTAATGCCAGCCCAACCCCAGCTGAAACTTGGAGCAGCTTGCCAAACTCAGGAAGTCCGATCAAAGAAAAATTTTAAGACTCGACTCAAAGAAGGATAGTTGTACTCACCTAAGCCTCTTTTTGTGAGCAAGTGCTGAGATTTCACTGATTCATTGTACAGTAGGGTGATGTATACAGCAGTCAGATTCTCAGTGATAAAACAAGCACGCAACAATGGCATTATACTGCCTAAAATAGGTGGATATATTTATACTAAACACTCTTTCTCCAGCATGAAAATGAACATCTGCCAGCTATGTCTTAAAAGCTCATGCAACTTCAAAGCAAAGAGGTCAGTCCAAAGAACTATACACCAAAGGTTTATACTCACTTTAACTTATCCCAGAGAAGTATAAATCACTCCTGCAAAGTGAGTGAATATTCCCACCATATTTCAAATGATTGGAATAACAATTAGAAGTTTTCCTCTTTGGTTCCCCTATAAAATTTACCTTTCTTTCCATTTAAAAATAAAACATTTCTAATGAAAAACCAATAAGTAATACCCTTTGGTATAAACTTCAACAGCAGTACAAGGAACTGAAGAGTTTTTGATTTATAAGGCCACACCACATTTCCACAAGGCAGCTTTCCAGTTTCATCACAGGGACGCACAGTGCAATATGCAGATACACCCTTTTTAGATACCATCAGCATACATCTAATCCTTGCTCCCTGAGCTGATCTAATATCTGCTGCTTAATGAAGTTCCACTTCAACTGGATATACACCACAGCACCTTCAGAACCCTTCCACAGCTTCACCACTCCACTCCTGGTGAAGTGGCAGGTTTTCAGGACTACCTGTTACTATCTTTAAGGTCTGTCTGAAGTCCCTGGCTTTGTTTGCTATTTCTGCTCTTGCAGTGACCCCAGTTCAAGAATCCTCCCCTTGACACTCCACCTCAAAGTTCAGTTGCAACTCACAGAGCCTGCTGTTTCCTGTGTCCCTGTGTATTCTTCCTTATTATGCATATTACAGGAGCAGTCAGCTGTACTAAGAACAGCAGTTGATGATGCTCAATCCCATACGAGCAAGAGACAACTCACCACAAAAAAAAAAAAAAAAAAAAAAAGGTTTTACTGGAAATGGACAAAAGATGGAAGCATTTTCTCTTTGCTCAGCAAAGGAGAAATTAAGCACAAGGATATTAAGCAGCTTGCCCAAATTCACAGTAAGTGACAGATCTAGGGATTAACTCAGGTCTTGTACCCCTGCAACGGGAGACAATCCCTCCTGTTAACAGAGAGAGCAGGAGGCATGATTCTTGTGGAAATAAGACCCAACTTTTCTTCCATAAACCACATTAGTAGACACATATAAAAAGTCACAAGCACAGCCAGCAACAGACAAGACTCTCATTTTCCTAATGATGCCTTCCATATGGGGATATACTGAACTTGTAAATAAAAAGTTATTCCAGTGCTGCAGGTCTGAAGTCAGATGACAAGGTGACAAATCCAGACAAATTAAATTCCATTGATTTCCAGTAAATAATAAAAAGCGGATACAATACTCCCAACTGGACAGCTGCCTGCCCTACTCAGTGTGAGCAATCTTCAAACAGACCTAGTTTGTGAAGGTAATCCAATCTTGAGAAAGGCAACAACATTGGCATGGAAAAATCATCAATAAGACACGCACAGGCTTCCAGATTGATTCTCCTCATCTAAAGAAGGTGATGCAAAATCTCAGGTCACTATGTTCATCTGCCACCTGAAAACCCAGGGACTAACTGGCTCTTCTCTACATATTGGCATCTTCACTGTGGGAAGTATGACTTAGGTCCACATAGGGCAGCTATGCTGGGGTACCTGAGCAGTAGGAGACAAATGCAGTAAGTCTGAACATGGCAGGTGATCCTGGTCTTGGGGAGGCGGGGGGGAAAAAGCAACCTCTCAGTGGTTTCAGTCATCCCCACTTCAACACCCTGTGGTGCCACGTCCAAAGAAGCAGCCACAATCAGCTGCTGTGAGCCAAGGAAGAGGAGGATGACTACTGCCTCCAACAACCTCACTTTTAACAAGGCAGAGGTTGGGATCACTGTAGGTGGAAACTCTTGGCAAAAACAATAAAGCAGCTACTACATATTTCAACATGGTTCAAAGTAACCTCAGATGTTAGGAGCAGATGCTCTTTTCCACCCCCTGGGATTTTGAAATGGTTTATGTGTTTCCTCCCTTTTCCCTAATAGGGCAGGGTGCTGAAGGAATTAGCGAGAGAAAGAGCCAGAGCAACACTAATTACCCTCAGCTACCCGGGAGACCAAAGTACCTTCAGCTAATTGTGCAATCCCCCACTCCCCCAGCAAGGAGGTCTCTTGCCTCCAGCATCTGAACTGCAAGATAATCCCACTCACCTGTATTTTAAAAGGGCATGCTTGAAAATCCTAAATGTCTAAAGCAAGCTCATTACAATTAGTTTTCGCAGCGTATCATATCACATGGGGACAACTGCACCGACTGAAACAAGGGAACTGCTCGTGTCAACACATCTGACACTGTCCTGTCACTAACCCTGTTATTAGACTGCACACATACCTGAAATCCACATCTGAGATCATTGCCTGAAGCACTCCACAGCCAAGTCTCTGCAAGAGTCTCTCTCACAAAATTAAATATTAAATGTGCATCTTAAAAAAATGCCCTGTAGTTTCATATTTACTAAGACATTACTTTTCCACTTATGCATTTTTGAAATGTTAAATATAGAACATTTTAAAGTGCATTTAGTGCTTGTAAAGAGACATGAAAATTGGATTCCTCTAGAGAGCAATCCATAAAAGTCAGCTCTCCTACTCAATTCCCCTTGTCTGTATCAGCCCAGTTAGAGAAAGACATCCCATGAAAATAACAAGAGCCTCCAAATAACAGAACCCCAAACTTAGCCAAGACTCATCAGCCTCACCATCGTGACTCCCAAATTCCAGGTGACCATGCCACCCAGTAGTAAGGGCTGACACGCAATAGCAAACAATGGGCTCAGGAAGGAAAACTCAGTGAAGACAGGAATTGCTTCTAAAAGTTTAGACCTATTCCATATGAACCTCAAATGTTGCAAGAAGTCCCCATATGCTCTCAATCCTTGCTCTTTCAGGGAAGTGTGAGCCTGCAAGCAAACACTGAGGACACAGAGCCCTCTCCCAGGCCCACATGCAGCACAGGCTTCTGGAGTACCCAACAATGCATACCACAGTGAGGATACAGGTACTGGGAGTCACGGATCACAGGAGCATTGCTTGTCACTACTTCTCCTGACACCATGCCATCAGAGTGGCCACAGTGGGACTAACAGCATAACTGACTCACACATTAAAACCACAGTCCTCTGTCCTATGCCTATCCTCTCACCTTGGTTTTCCAAAGCAGTAAAGAACTGCTACACTGCCACTCCTTCCATCATCCTTGCTTCTAGGCCTCCTTAAAAGCTTTTGAACCTGACAAATGATCTGAAACTGAGGTAGAAGACCCAGAGCAAGTTCCTACAACTTTCACAGACTGGCTATGAGAGACATTGGGCAGGAGCCATGTGTTATTAGTTGCTTGGCAGAAGCCAGATGTCAAAGTACTAGCTTACTGTCAACCAAACTGTGGGTGGGCAGCTGCAGAGAAGATAGAGCCTTCTGGGACAGGGAGGGAACAGCTGGACTAATGCAGAAGGATGGTGAGAACAAATGCATCCATCCCACCAAATCCTCCTACCTTAGTTTTGCTGTTCATGGAAACATGTGGGGGTTATTTAGCATACAGGAGAAACCCACAGGACTTTGTTCTTCATCTCTCCTTCAGGTGATGCAATCAGCAGCACATACAGGTGTGCCACCAAGAGACCATCACTTTGATAGGAGTGATGGGAGTTCAATCCAACACATGACCTGGCATCTTCACAGGTAACACACAGCCATATAAACAGCAGGTCTAAAGCCACTAAGACTTACTTAGCTCCCTCAAATGATTCACAGTTCTCTAGCAATCACAGTAAGACCTGTCCTGGTCACTAAGACTCCCTGCAGACCAGGGCTAGCAGTGTGCCCCTTGTACCCAGTCTTTGTACCTGGGCAAGAGGGAATACAGGGATTTTTAGTTATTTGAGAAGAAACATGTAGACCCCACCAGCAATAAAGAGCCACACTCACTTCTTGTCCTTCAGGCCCTTGGAAGCCATTCAGTGGTGTACCTCATGTAACATGCAGGGTAGATAATTTAATGGGGGCAAAAAGAAAGAACAATAAAACAGAGGGAAAAAAGAGCTTTTAAAAACTAAGACAACAACAACTTCCTTAACTCAAGTTACAACGCAATATGAACGCTTCTATCCTGCTTAATATTGCCTCTGGCAATAGGTACAATATGTAAATATATACAATATATAAACTGTTCAGATTGGCAGGATGGGTGATAAGGGTGGGTGAGGACAAGTGAAATAGGGTGTCTGAATCTATGGGCTGGGTGAATCACAATCACCTAAGCTAATCACTTCCAAAGTGAACTTCCACTGGTCTTGGCCTTCTCTCAGTACTGATAAAAAAAATTATTTCAGTATACTTGAGTACAATTATTGCTTTTCTATAACCAAATACTTTCACCAGTATAAACTCCTTCTGAGGATGTAGTTGCATCCATGTGTGCATTCCTCACACCAAGAGAGTTTTCTTCCTCTGCTCCTGAGGGATTGGCTAAAACCATTATACAGCAGCTGTATATTCTTAAGGTTTATTGCCTGCACCAGAGGCAACACAGAGTTTACTTCCAGCAATGAAGCTATAGGAGCACATCTCTCATGTAGAACAGTCCCTTCCTGTCACCTTCCTTTTGGAGATACACACCTCCTTCAGACATACACCTCTTTAGAAATACAGCATGTCTGGGTCTTACCTAACAGGCATCACACAAACAGATTAATTAGCATTTGTGAAGCACTGTGAAGATTTTAGGTGCTAAGTATTATTATTGCTAATTTAATCTACATCCCATTCAGTCCTCAGCCTCTCCGGTGAAACTGCCAACAGTGATGCCAATTAGCAGTAATTGTTGTGGTGGCTTTGTGACAAGGCTATTTGCCAGCTGGGAGTGAGACACAGACCACCAACTCATTTCCCGTGGATTGTCCCACAGCTGCCAAGAGCAACAACTTCCAGGCACAGCAACCTGCTCTCCACTCCATCCAGAACTCTGGTAGTAGGAGATCCTGTATCCCATTACCAACTCCCCAGGGACATAGCCTGCAAAACTTTTAATTAGGGATAAACTAAGGCACCGTGTTTTTCCCTCCTACATTAGTTCAGTCCATGACCCAACAACTGATGCCGATACTGCAGTATCAAAATGCTAATCTGGAATAATTTCAAATTAAACTCTGCTCATTTCCATTCACGCTTGATGAAAAACACATTTTGATTCACACACAGTCCTCATTGTGGTGGCAAACTGTAAAGGCAGCAGCAGTAAAAAGAAGGGGATTGAGAGTAGGGTGCAGTAAATCTTGTCTTTGGGAGACTGTTAAAAGAGTTTTAACATAAGCAAAGAGGTGTATCTTTTTATCAGCCGTCCACAGAGATTTGGAAAACTTTGAAGAGACACAAACAACTAACAGGATTCTGCAATCAATGCACATCATCTGAGCACCGAAACTTGAAATTATTTATATATTTTAAATACATCTAATTGAAAGGACAGCAACACATAAACTGTATGAATCATAGCCCTCTCAAGCAATTAGATTTGTTAGCCCTGAAGACTGCAAACAGTATGTTGGCTTTTTATTCTAATGTGAATTCAATCCCTTGTCAGCTGCCCCACACATGAGAATACACCTCCTCTCTTTCATCAGGAAAGATATCAACAGCAGGAAACTAGCCCTTCTTTCATCTCTGAGGCACCCACCCACCTTTCCAAAGGGTTTTCAACCAGGTGTGGAAATCTTTCTGAATCTGTGCTGAAAGATCTCTTAATTATTATGGCAAAGGAGGTAAATCCTTTGAGAATAGCATGCTCCAAGCAGTAGCCTTCTGGTGTTTACTCATCCAGTAGGTGCTTAGTTTGACAGCGCATCAGAAGAGCTTGTAAGAAACTTTGGACTTGCATTGTATGGGCATGAAACTCTTACAGGGAAGAGCTGCTTTTTCAGGTGTCTTGTTATATAATTAAACAAGAAAGGGGTGGGGGGAAAATCGAGCAAGCTGCCTTTCTGGCACAAACATTATACAGTGCTCACCCTGCCAGCATATTGCATCAGATTCCCACTGCAAGGCCAATTCACAGCAGCTGACTAGCCAAACCCCTGACTGTTATCTCTCGCCAACCTTCTTCACGCTCAGAAGGCAGTAAGTACAACTGTTTATTGCATCTTCCTTCCTGAGGAGCTGCTCACTGCACCGTGATTAGTGGGGGTCTCAGCTTTGCAGTTAGACTACAGGTCTCACAAGCATCAGAGAATGGAGTTTTTAAAACTTCAAACATCAAACACTTGCATGCTACACAATGAGTAAACTCCAGGTATCTGTTACTCTGTGCTCAGGTCTGTCAAGGTTCTGACACTGCGATGACTACTATTTTATTACGTTCCTAGGCATGCTTTGAAACTCTGCAGAAAAGGAGGATTAATTTAGCCATCATCAAGTGCTTATCAAGGCAGTCCCCTGAGACTTGCAGGAAGGAGACCACACAAACAGGCCTTTGCTCACAGGTCTCCTCACCTGAACACCTGGCCGAGGGCCCCAGACTCTCCTGAACTGGCAACTTTTTTTTCCCATGGCAGAGATCCGGTCCCAGATAGGACACAATACTTTATGTCAAGAGTCCCACCCCAACAACGGGAACAAGGGTTTCTGTGCTCCTTGCTGAAGCAGCCTATCACAGGCATTTCACAAGGGAAATTAAGCTTCTTTCCACCATTCGCAGCAATCCAGAAAACAAAAGGTCCAGCAGTCTTGAATTCAATGAGATAAGATACGTGACCTTTTACACTACAGAAGTAAGAGCCCACTCCAAACACAGCAAGCCAACAGGGAGACTCCTGGTGATAGGAAAGGGCTTTGGACCCTGCCTGAAAATGCAAACCTCACTATGCATTCGGACACTGCTCCACAATGCACTTCCAAACAAAACTATATTTAGATTCAATGGGAATTCTGTAGATCATACAGGAACTCTTTGAATGCAAACTAAGGTCAGTAGGGTTTGGCTTCCTCTTCAGACCCTCCCCCCCATTCTTGCAAATATCCAGATAAGCATTGTTTAGAAAACAATACATTACTTCCAAATGTTATCAAAAACCCAACACACGTTTTGTGTGTCCTGAAACAGAATCTCAGGGTCTTCAGTTGCATTTTGCCCCATCAACTAATCCTCAGGATCTCCTCAGGTATCTAGACAAGACTCTGTATCAAGACTACTTTTTCACCTGTACCACCCTTCAAAAGCTTTGCTTCTCCTGCTCTGACTAAAGAGAAAGGGACAAGAATAATAAATGCCTTTGATATACAGAAAATAAACACGGAAAGTAATTACAATACATGCAAATGAAATTGCACCTGTGTTAGAGGGAACCTCTGGCATCCTCATTTACTTTCTCTGCTCCCTACTAGATATGAAGTGCCATCGTGAAGCACAAACCGGAGGGAAATGGTACAGCCAGTGCGTGCCCGAGGGTCATTAAGGACAAGAGTGAGCCCATCAGCCAGGCAGGTACGTTCAAGTGCCCAGAGGGCAAAAGCACAGAAAAATCATCCCAACTCAAAGTTTCCTCCAGCGCCGCAAACACGAGTGTGTGAATCTCAGCTGCACTTTATGGGCTCTTAGGAAGGAGGATCTCAACCACTGCCACCGGCAGCTCCTCTTAGGAAGGATGAAAGCCAAATCACAGCACCGAGCCGGCATCCTCGGGGCAATGCGAGAAGGGCTGGGCGGCACACGGTCCTGTAGAGCAGCATGGGGCGCTCCCCCGGCACCCGGGGGCTCCGAGGGCGCGTCCCGGACGGCTCCTGCACAGCCGCTCCTCCGCCCCCCAGATTTCCTATTTAATTTTAACTTCCCCTGGCAGCCGGTCGTTGCAACAACGGGTGAGCGTCCTGCCACACAGTTTCCCTTTTTGATAACGTCCGGGACGGCAACTCCTTGAACTTCTGAAGAACCGTCCTGGGTTGGAAATCACCTGCTTTACCGCCACGCTCCCCTCCCAAATCTGCGGGGATCTACCTCTGACCCGGCCGGGGGTCAGGCTCCGGTACGCCCCCTCCCACTCCGCACCCCCAGCGCTGCGCGGGGCGCACTTACCGGCGGGGCGTTGGGCGGGCAGC
>VXAU01001363.1:268381-285828 GCA_013399695.1 Formicarius rufipectus
CGGGGTGAACGCAAGGAGAGAAAAGCTGCCAGTGGAGTCGGTTTAGGAGGGAAGAAAGACACGCACAAAAAAAAAAAAAATAGGGGAAGGTTACAAAAAGGAAAGCCTGAGGGAGCAGAGGAAAAGCACTTTACGCAAGGGAACCGGCCTTTCACTCCTCCAAAAAGCTTCCCCCTCTCTTCTTTCCCTCTGATTAATTTTATTTGCAGTGGATGCGGAAGGCAGGACGGAGCGAGGTCCTCTTCATCGAGGGATCGAGAGGTCGAGACGCGGGTACCCGATGGCTGCCTCCGGAAAGGGCAGGCCCCACTGCAGGCTGCCTATCCGACCGACCCCTCCGCCGGGTGTCCGGGCCTGGGGGCAGAGCTCTTGGATTGGGGGTCTCCGCCAAGGCGCGGCCCGTCCCGTCGGGGCGGCGGGGATGGATGAGGCTTCCTGGCGAAGCGGGTAGGGGGCTCCAGGCAAAGCGCTAATCCTTTCCCGCTAAACAAATAACGTCCCCCTGACAAAAGCATTATCCAGCTTCATATTGCCTGCAGTAAAAAAGAGTTGCACAATGTATTTAGCCCGGCTCCGCGGGGCAGCCGCGGGCTCCGCACCGGCCGCCCCGCCCGGACACCCGTGCAGCTGGGCGGAGGGCGGAGGTCCCGCTCCTCCCACCCGCAGCTGCGTCCTGGGCTGGGCTGAGGTCCTGCCCCACAGCCTGGCTCCAGCCGGAGGCTGGGATGTCGTGGGTGAGCTGCGAGACGGTGGGTGCTTCAGGGGAATAGAGATGAGGAAGAGGAATGGAGGAAGGGAAGAGATGAAGGGAGGAAAATTAAGTAGAGGAAGAGAGAAGTGGTCCTAAGTCTCTATAGCCATAAAAGGACACTGTAGCTTATCTTTATTCTGAATTTACTGGGTTATCTGTTCTGGATTTCCAGCTAATGATGATACTGTGTTAGATGAAGGAAGTGGGTTAATGGGTGTCTCTGTAGGATGGAGGCATACAGATGTCACAGGCAGGTACAGAAGGGAGGGAGCAGAGTAGGTGAGAGTGGTGAGATGCTTACAGCAAAGGTGCAAGGATTTGTTTGGCTCCTCATTGAGTCCCTTCCTGAAGTAGAAAGATCAGACTAGAGATGTAACAATGTGATAACTCATCCCTGAACCCACCTGGGAATTGTGTCTGCAATCCCTGTGCCACCTTGCACTGACTCATCCTCTCATTCCCTAACAACTCTGCCTCCTGTCTCATTGTGCACCACTATGCGTTCCAAGTCTTTGTCCACCTTCTGCTGCACAAGCAGGACATCCCTCTGCCCCAGAAGATCCCTGGGCTTGGAAGGCATCACATTATCAAGGGGTTGTGAAGAAGTGGATGGAGGGGAGGCAGAACAAAAAACTTTCCAAGTGAAATGGTGGTATGGACATCAACAGTCCAGGTAAAAATTGTCCCCATCCCAGCCATCAGCTCAGGTGTTCAGCATAAAGTAGAACAGTGCCCATCACCAGAACCAGAAGTATGAAATGACATTTCCTGTACATTAGGGTCTTTCTCACCTTGGGTTAGGAACATCCAGGGGCAGAGACAAACTCAGCCAGGCAAGGGAGGCTTGTTGCCTACTTTGGAGAAGGCCTAAGGCATCTGCCCCCATCCCGCACATCTTCAGGCCAACCAAATTTGAGCACTCACACCATGCTCTTCTGGCTTCAAGGAGAGCCTAGGTCTTCGGGCCATGTCTGGCCCACCAGGTCTGCCTTCCACACCAGTTTGTCGTTCTCCCCTGACTCTTGGCAAAGACCTTAGGAAGGTCTGGGTCTAAAATGTGCCCTGAATATGCACTGAGGGTCCCTGCGCAACCCCAACCTCACCCCTAATTCTAAAGTCTCCCTTTAATAACCCCTATTACAGCAAATATCTCCCCACCCCACTGCCCTCAGGTGTCTTGCTGATAAACAAGCTGAAGAGAAAGTTATTACCTTTTATTCACAGTGTCTAAACTAAAGTAAAACATCAACAAGGTGACTGTACATAATAATAGACTAGATAAAGTCCATTTTTCTTGGGCCCTCTGAAAGCGATCCTGGAGCATTAAAATGGGTCTCTTAATAAATATCTTATCTCCCCACCACAGAGCCCTGGCTGCAGATAACCAGACAGCCATTACTGAACCTCTGAAATAACCCCATTTCCATCAGGGCCACTTCAAACAGGCTTCTCTTTAAAGACCACCCCCCTCCTCCCTGAGGGGAGGTGGGAGAAGGCTTGAACCTCCCTGGGTGGGGGATCTCATCCAAGTCCCCAGGCTAGGTGTGGGGTTACCGCATTGCAATGCATTCCCATCCACAGCTAACCATGGAACAAGACATTCCCTCTGCAAGCCACAAGCCTAAATCCATGCCCCTTGTGCCCTGCTTTGGGGTGAGCAGTGCTGGGCTCCCATAGCTCTGCTTCCCTGGGCCTGGTCTGCAAGGAGAGAGAAAGTTTGGCAGGAGAGGAGGGACACAGCAGGCAGCTGCCCTGTCCTCAGGGGAAATGGCCTTCCCAGTGTGCACATGCCACTCTGCAAGGTGTACAGGTTGCATTGGACTCCTTTATTAATACACCATACAGGTGATAGTGGATTTATTAAGTATATTGCTGTGAATTCACATTTAATTTACTAAGAATACAATGGTTTGGGCTAGAGGACCCAAGGGAAATCTAGGCAACAGTGAGCAAAAATCCATGAAATTCAATGTAGCACACTAATCATGGAGGCATTATAGTATTAATTGCTATAATGATATACTTCTAATCCTATCTTACACTGTGCCACGTAATTTCATTGGGTAAGAGAGGAAAGGAATTAAATTTAGTTCAATACAGGCAAGCGTGTAACTTAATAGAGTAGTTTGACTCAGGCACACTCAGGGGTTTAGGGCTAATGTCACACAACACGGTCAGCAGCGGGGAAGAAGGTCAGCACAAGACTTTTAACACCCTCACTGAAATCTGGAAGCAATATGGAAAAGCGTTAGATTTCTGCTTTTCGAGAGGCAACGTGGCCATATAAAGGATAATTAGAATTCGTTGCAAAGATGATTTATCATGTCTATCATTGTGCTTGAAAAGGCTAGGTCACCCATGAATGCTGATGAAATTTCAAAGATCTACTCCCCAAGGAGTTTCTGCATCTGCTGCCCTCTGAGATGGAGAAGTAGCCCAGGGGTAGCTTCTCATTAATATCACAGGAAAATATAAGCATTTTGTCCGACATAACATTTTTCTTCAGTATTATACTGACACGATCAGACCTTTAAATACCGTGGTAATAGGTCTCACTTTAAAGTTCATGTACTTGGTATTGTGTCCCTATTCCCCGTTCTTCATACCCACGTTCTCCCAACCCCCCCACGCCCCGGTTTCAGCTAGGTAGTAGTTCTCTCTAACAAGGCAGCGTTTTGACCCGAAACACACTTTCTCCTGTAACAAATACTGTACGAGGTGGGCGGAGGTGGTAAAAGTAGCTTTTGATCTTGTTTGTATAATATGCAAGAGGACATCAAAGTGCGGGAAGAGGAGGAGGGAGAGAAAGGAAAGCAGAGCAGGAATAACCCTAGTCAGTGGAACACCAAATAGCTCATGAATAGTTAAATAAAACATAATTAGGAAAACACGATAAATGAGTGGTTCTTTAAAGAGAGCGATGGCGGAGTGGGCTGGGAGGGCGGCCAGGGAAGGCGGGCACGGCCCAATTCAAAGCGGTCCCCGAGGCAACGCAAGCGAGACCTGGATCTCGGAGGGGGGACAGCAGGATCCCCCAGGGACCCCCTCCCCCCCGCCCCAAGGGCGGCTTTCCCCGGCCCCATCCCTGCCGGGGCGTCCTGGAACAGCTCGAGCGACGGGGGGAGGCCGGGGGCGCTCCGGAGGTGTCCGGACCCGCTCCCTGCGGCGAGGAAAGGGGGAGCTGCTTTCCCCGTGGGGCGCTGCAGGTTTCGGGGCGTTCCTGCGCGGTCTCCACCGCTGGCTGCCCGGGGGGCGCGGGGGGGCCCTGAGAGCCGCGGGGGCGCAGGTTTGTTTTGGGTTGGTTTGTTTGTTTGCTGTGTGGCCCTACCCTTTATGTCGATCAGGCCGGCGCTGGGTTTAATTGATCTGCGGGGGGGCTAGTTGAGACCATCAAGGGAAACTTCAGCCCTTGCAGACTGTGGAGAAAATAACGATCGTATCGGCTGAAACCGGCGTGAAACGCAAACACAGCCACCTTCCCACCCCTTCTACCCCCGCGCGTGTTCACACGCGGGTGGGGATGCGGCCACCCCAGAGACCTGGGGGCGCCCTGGTGAAGGTGCAGGGCTGGACCGACCGCATGGGACATCCCTGGGGCCCAGGGGGCTGTTCGGAGAAGGCCCCGTTCCTCTCCCCCTCGCCAGTTACAGTCTGAGGGCAGGGAGAGGGAACATGCCGGCTCCGCGGTGACACTGCAGTGGCTCTGCGGGCAGAATGTGCCTGCACCAGAAGAGACGGTGAGGGCACACGTAGAAGAGTGGGTAAATTCAGCCCCCGAGGCAAATTTCCCTGAGGTGAGCCAGGCTGGCCAACTCCGTCCTGACTCTGGGTAGTTCTGCTTCCAGCTCTGTGCTTGGGTGCCTTTTCCCCCCAACCCTGGAGCTCTGCCCTCTATTCATTTCAGTGGTGCTTCCTTGCCACACCTGTTGTCCTGAGGAATCAAGCCCAGCCTGCAGGACCCCTTTTTAGTTCCCACCACAGTAAGGGGGCTCCCTGCCATGCCAGGACCATGTCCCTCCTGCACTTGGGGCAATTCAGGCCACAGCGAGGATCTCATAAGTCTGGAGCAAAGCAAGGGCTTAAGAAAGCCCTAGGTCGTGACCTGCCTTGTAAGGGAGGGCTGGGTAAAATAGATTGGTGCATGGGTTCTCCTGTCACTTCCTGGACTTGAAAGTTCAGAGAAGATCTCGGGGCTCCTCTGTCTCAGTCTCTTGCCTCTTCGTGACCCTCTTGTCCAAGGGGAGATCGAAAACCTTCCTGTAAACAACTGGTGAAGGTCAGGGGAAGGAAAGCCTGACACCACTTAATGAAAGACAGTTACAGACAATCTTTTGCTCAGTTGTCCGTGTCTGGGAGGCGTGGGGATCTCTGTGTTCAAGTTTTTTAATTTCCATTCTAATTTGCAAGTCATAAAGAGAGACAGTATGCAGTCCATGATCTTCCGTTTAATTTCTTGTCACCCTAATCATGCCAGTTTAACCCTCCCTCGCTTCCATAGGTGCTTCTTATGGTCAGCCCTAGCTTCCATCTCCTCTGTGAAACAGCCTGTTCGGGTACATTAGTGTCCTGCTTCCACTGTAGGTCTGGGGTCCTTATACTATTCAAATTACTTCTGCCCAGATGCATTTGAGCAGTAACAGCCCGTAGGAAGAGCGGAAAACAAACAAACAAAAATTCAAAACCAAAGCCCACAGCTGCCTCTTTTTCAAACTTTGATTGGATGGTTTTTAAAGGGCAGAGTAGGAGTGAGGTTTACTTTTTCGGTACTCTGCCTGCCTGGTTAAACCGCCTTTTCCCTCTGTGCGGGACACGCATCCAGAGAATCGCCGGCGGAAATGTGCGGTAGAGAGGTTGGGCACAAAGGCTGCTCCCCTTTTCGTGCTGCGGGAGGGAGGACGGGGATCCCGCGTTCCCTCCGCGGCTGGACGGGGTGGCGGGATGTGGTTCAGCACCGTGGAGAGCGGCTCCGCTCCAGCCCCGTGCCCGGCGGGTCCAGCACCGCCTCCCTTCGCCGGCGGCCGCTCCCTCTGCGGCGGAACTGGACTCGGGAGAAGATGCCCGCAGGCCTCCGCTTCAGTGGACGTGAGGGGCAGAGGTCAAAAAACGAAGAGTTCCCTGCAGCAGCTGGGTACTGTGGTTTAGTCTCCTCGTGGGAAGATCTCCACAGAGGGATCCTGCGGGCTGCAAGGGATGGGCGGTGATGGACGCTCCCGCAGGACCAGGAGCTCAGGGGATGCTCTGCTCTTTCCCGTGACAGGTTTGTGTTAACGATCCTACACAAATAGCGTGAGAAGCAAGAAAAATCACCTGTTCTTTAAACAAGGCAGCACCCCCACGATGCCCACCCCTGGGGTGCCAGCAAACTTCGTTTCACTGCAGAGGCGTAAACAGGAATTAACCAAGTGCCCGCCTCTTTCTCTCCTCTCAACAGCGGAGTGAATCCGGATGGCCGGGAAACCTTCTCGTGGGGCTGCAAGACCCCTGGGCAGCAAAAGGGACCTAGAGGGGACTTCGTGTGTGGGGGAGCGCGAAGAGAGAGAGAATGAGGCAGCGCTGGCTTCTTGCCTTTGACAAATAGTTCCCCATGTCCTCAGTACGGCACACAAGGAGATGTTTCCAGGGACAGTCTGCTTTGTGACAAAAGACTCGTTTGAAAAGCAAGCATCAAGTTCTACACAGCCATATTTTCATCAAAGGTAAAATAGGCTTGTAACAAACATGAGAATACTCAAGGAGCTGCCGCAAGAATCAGCTTTGCTGGGCATGCACAGCAGAAGCATTTACAGCTTTTGTGACTCGAGAATATACTGAGCACAACCCTGGAAGTGCAGGTGCAGCATCCTCCCCTCCCTGATCCTTTCTTACAGAATGAAGACTACATCAGAAATGTTAGGAAATGTGCTAGAGAGCTCGGTGTGGCCTCATCTCGTATCTCTTCTCAGCTGACCTTTTGTTACTGGAGAAGTCGCTCTTTTATTTCCTTCACCACATTGGACCTTGAGTGCATTTTTCTTATGGCCCCAACCCAAGTCAAGCACCTTAATAATCTTTTAACCAAGAGGAGACACTCAATTTTCTAAATTCAGGTTTTAAATATACTTATTTAAAAAGAGAAAATTATGTATCTCAACCGAAAGGGGGCTGATTTGCCAGTCAGAGTCACAGGACAGGGTGGGTTGACTGCAGTTCACCCAGCCAAGTGGCTCCTCAGAGCAGATATCACTCGCAGCAACTGTCAAGAACTTTCAAGTGACTGAAAAACACTGATAATCCTGAGAGGCGCTGGGATTTCAGACGCAGGGTAAGACACACACAAGTATCCATCCATCCATCCATCCATCCATCCATCCATCCATCCATCCATCCATCCATCCATCCATCCATCCATCCAGGCGCTCCCGGGCCGCTCGCAGCGCCCGTCGGTGCGCGGCGCTCCCGGCAGGTGGCGCTGCCCCGCCAGGAACCGCCCGGGATCGGGTGCGGACACGGGTGGGACAAGGGAGGGACACGGAGGGGCCGGGACATGGGGGCGGACGAGGAGCGGGGGGACACGGGGCACCCGCGTGGCAACTGCTGCAATGCAGCCCTGCCTTCTGCATACTGGGAAAGTCCCATTTAAAAAAAAAAAAATTCATTACTCGGGTTTGTGTCTGGATAACAAGAGACTCCTCCGCCTTTCTGTTCCAATGCTTGGTCCCCCGCACATTACAGAAGTTCTCCCTCATGTTCAGGCGGCAGTTCCTGCATTCCAGTTTCTGCCCACTGCATCTCATCCTATTGCTTGGCATCACCAAGAAGCACCTGGCTTGATGCATGCAGTTCAAACACATACTTCGATGAGGTACCCTCTCAGTTGTCTCTTCTTGAGGCTGAATAGGCCCAGCTCCCTCAGCCTTTCCTCATGAGAGATGCTCCAGTACCCTCATCTTTGTAGACCTCTTCTGGATTTGCTCTGTGTGTCTCTTCCACTAAGAGGCCCAGAACCAAACTCAGTACCACACTGTGTCACTGATCACAACTCTCTGAAACCTGCCAATCAGCCAGTTCTCATTTCACAATGTCACAATAAACAAGTCCAACAGCAGGCCATTAGCAGTTCTTTCTTCCCCTCCCCACCTCACCCCATCCTATCCTGTATGAGGGTTCTTTACAAAGTAAGTTTTAAAATCAAGTAGCTAGAACAGACAAATCATTGGCCCTCTTCAGAAAAAAAATATTCCTTTTCTACTTAATCAAATTTGGCACTGCAGCTTGGCTGTAAATTGTTTATTCTTCATCCTAGAATAGAAAGGGTGAAGACCTGAACCACTGTCAGGGCACTGACAGCTTGAGAAGGAAAAGGAGAATTAACACAGTTTTCTGTGAAAGAAGGCAGAAAAGGGGGTGTGAGAGCAACGGTCTTGCACATGGAAAACATTGCTGGAGAGCCTATGACACAAAAAGCGATGACAAGTTCTTGCAAAATGTGACAGTTCAAACTACAAATAGTTCCCTAAACTGGAAAAGGACTCACTCTGTGCCCACTCAGACCCACACATTTTCAAGCTACAAATACTTTATTGGTACATGAGAGTCGTATGGACTTACCAATATATCTCTGGGACATCCTTAATCGGTAGTCAATATGCATGGAGGAAATGAAGAGCAGGACCAGCTCCAGCTACTGATAAAGTAAGCAGTTGTCCAGTGCAACAAGCAACCAGACATGGCCTAACAGACCTTGAGCTCCAGTGCCTCCCTTTGCCAAAACTCTAGAAGCCAGGCCAGAAGTTACAGACCCCGCTGTTGAAAAAGTAAAGATCTCTTTGGCTCTTGTGCAGGCACACCTCCCCCACAACTGCAGGGACACCAAGCCAGAAATTCTCCCCCATTATTTTAGTTTCCTATAGCAGATGACACCTAGTCAATGGCCTTGTTAATAGGACAATGCAGCAAAGTTTGGTTCCTTTGCCTGCATAGCTGAGAAGCCTTCAGCCATCTCTGCTAAACACATCAAGACACAACAGTCCATCACATAACAGATGCAAATTGATCATTCAAACAAAGGAAAAGTTTGTTTCCAGTGGGGGAGGACAGAATTCAGACACATCATCTTCTGAAAACTGAAACAATAACTGGGAGAGGCAATCTCTGGTTCACTGATTCTGCTAACTAAACCATAACTGGGTCTAACCTGGGAAAACTAGCAACAGCTTTGAGCAACAAAAGTTACTTTCTTCTCTGATAGTCATTCTGGAAGGTGAGACTGGAGGAAAACATCAGAGTGAAACAGGGTTTTGGAAATGCAGTCAGAAAGATGATGTCTGAAGATGAAAGGAGACATGAGGGAAAAAAAGGAAAGAGAGAGCAAGAGAAGGCAAAGGGCAGAAAAAGTAGCATTCCCACAGAGAGGAAGACGTCACTGGGAGAGAGATAAGGAGTCAAACTTTCCTTGAAAAAGACCCCAAAATAAATAAATACCCACTGTCTTTTCTACCCCTTTCCTAACACATTAATTCTAAATCCTGCACTAGGGCACTCATCCCCTTCTTGCCTTCCTTTCACCTCTTTTATCAGATGCACAGAGAAGCATGAGCTTAGTACTGCAAATTAAACATCCTGGTTGGCTTCTTTCCTAGGCCAGTGCCTCCCCATACCAATCCTGCAGCAAGATACCCATCCACCCACTTCCAGGCCATCATTTATCTGCTTCATGAGGAGCAAGAGCTTCCAGCTCTTCTGGCAACACAGCAGCTTCCCCAGCCCCGCAATAACTTATTATTTTCAGCTCCTTAGTAGATCTTGCTCAATTCCAGTGCACAGTCAGGAATAACCCCAGTTTAAACAAGGTTGCACCTACACACCACAGAGTTCCAGGCACTCAGAACCCAAATTTGCATCTATAAGGGATGGTGATAGCAGTAAAGTCTTACTCTGCCGACTTACCTTTCCATTTTATCAACAGCAGTGACCCAAAAGTCATGGTTGAAAGGACCTGAATAAAACACCAAAGCCATCCAGATTTGAGCCTGTGGCACCAGAACTTCAACAGTTCTGTCCTCTCTCCAGCTTGATTACATAGGGTGACATGGCACCACCAAACTAATGGCCCTTTGCCTTTTTTTTTTTTTTTTTTTAACTAACAGCCTACACATGAGAAGGAAGGGCACAAGAGTGGATA
Source organism: Formicarius rufipectus (assembly GCA_013399695.1). NCBI lineage: Eukaryota > Metazoa > Chordata > Aves > Passeriformes > Formicariidae > Formicarius > Formicarius rufipectus. The sequence goes on from VXAU01001363.1 coordinate 278,293, forward strand.
GTTTGACAACATAATTACATCAGCCAATAGCCTATTTCTTTTCCTTAACTGCCTCAGTTGTATGAATGTTGGTATAGCTAAATGTGGCTACAGGCACAAAGGTCCTAGAAGTGTTTCTTGTCTCTGATGAATGAACTTCTGTCCCAGGACAGAGAAGCTGCTACCAGCAGTAAAGGATATCTTTTGCACAATGCCTTGCTGAAAAGTCAGCTCTTAAAGGAATATGGACACCAACTTATAATTATAATGATTACCATTATATTCAGAAAGTTTCTCGATAGGCATTGTATAATAAGCTGACTGTAGTCTTCATGCTCTTTCTGGAACTTGTGGTACATGGACAACTGTTGATACTTGCTCTCAGTAGGAAGCTGCCTGAAGTGAGCTCTCTCCCTGTCAAAAAATTACATTTTTATGCAAACTCATTCTCTATTTGTTTTTATTGTTCAATAAACATCAAATAATAATAATTCATACCTTCATGGAGCCATTTACACAGATTGAAACACCTGCCATAGAAACACTGTTCACTGTAGCATCCCTAAATAGCTTCTGAAGTCACAGTTGTATAGGTTCAGACTGACACTAGCCCAGATGTGATGAGAATTGGATAGCCAATGAATATTGGCACTGCCTGTGTTCCTGGATGATGACAGGCTGAAAGATGCAGTATCTTACAAATTGACTTTCTAGACCACTTAACATTAAGTCTAAATATGGATTTTTTGAGCTAAATTTAGGCTTTGGGTCTGGAAAGACACAACCTTGCAGGAGGCTGGCCTCTCCTGCTTAAATGCTTAAAACACTGCCTGCACAAATATAAAAATCCAGTGCTTGTTTTTAAAGTAGTGTGGTCATTCTGTTTTTTTCTTTAAACTCTCAGTACCAAATGGAATGCATGAGAAGAGCCAGGAAAAATATGTTTGTATTTACTAGGGAAAGAAAAATAGAGAGGGAAGACTTGAAAAACATTATTATATGTGCTGAATCTCCTGTTTATTTTAGAAAGTCTGGAAATTGCCTTATTTTTTCAATTGGACCACATGTCCTTGTTAAAGATGTGTTCTACTCCAAACCATAAATATTCCAGGGACATCCTATTAGCAGTGTTATGCAAGACAAGGAACTAGATTATCCCAATGGAAGGCATTCACACTGCCTCCTGACATGCATTTGATGTAAGCGAGTCTTCTACAGTCCCTCTGTAGCAGAGGGGATTCTGTCCAGGAGTCTTGCTACGGTCCTTTGCCCTCCCTTTGGAGAAATCTGGGAAGATAAGCCTCTCACACATGCCATCTAAAATTAGTGTCATGTGAATATCCTCTTCTGGCCTTATAAATTCGAGCCTGTGAAAACAATAAAACCCTATTCTTTAATTTGACATGAGGACAAAACTGCCTTTTACAATTGTACATCTGAATCTTGTTAGAGGGAGCCTGGGATGCCACCACTTTGACCTTTAGTACTTGGAAATCTGCTGCTGAGGTAGGAAGTCAGCAGTGGTCCCAAAGAAACCTGCACAGCTCTGCTGAGTCCACCTCAAGGTGTGTGAATGTGGCAGGGTAGAGCATGATGTGATGAGACAAGTTTACATACAGGCTGCAGCAAGAGCAGAAAGATCAAACTGAAAAAAAAACCCCAGTCAGATCTCCTCCTAATTCTCAATCACCTTTTAGATCTCATCCATCTATCAGGGAGATTAAAGTGCCCAGGAGCATGATCCACGAAAGCCATTACACTCCTCAGGAAGCTGATCTTTTGAGAAGAATTCAGAAGGGAAGTTCAAGACATTGGAGAAAGGCTGTAATGCACAGAGTCACCTCTGCCTACTACAGATCCTTCCTTGCCTGGACCCAGGTGATTATGAATTCTGTCCCCAGGCAATAGAGTCATAGAAGGAACCTGTTTCCAAATCTCTTGCTGCCAGAATGTAAACTGCCCTTCTCCATAGCCAACCAAAAGTAATTTTTCCATGTGCCAGTCAAACTTCACAGTCCTTCTGACTTGGTAATAGATCAGAAAGCACAGACTGGGCCAGACAGAATTTGGGATTGGGAATCCCTGGTTTTACCTGAAATGACAAATGCACGGATCATTGTGGCATATTTAGCATCTTCTGTTTGTTTATTCTGTTCCATCAGTGTACACAAATAACTGGAGTTTTCCTGGTTTTAAGCCCATGTGAAAGAGAAAAGATTTGGCTTTCTGTTTGGATGTCATAATATTAACAGAGAACATCTTTAGAGGCTTATTACAATGCAATATTGCCAATTCCAAGTATTAGGAAAATTAAGGGGGGAAAAAAAAAAAAAAAAAGAGTACATAATGAATCATTCATCCCCACCCTTGAACAAAAGTCACGAGAGTAAAAATGGCTTTGATTCCATTTGTTTACCAGTTTCTGAGCATTTCTATGTCATCAGATTACTATTTCAAACCCTTCTTCCACAATGGGAGCTAGGAACTGTTTAAAATAAAGATACTGAGTTATCTTTAAATCAACACAGTTCTGAAGGTGCAGCCTTTGGGGAAAAAGACATCTAATTAGATAAGCTAAAAAGGTACTTGTGATGAAAATACAAGAGCAATTAATGAACTGATGACACTGAACAGGTTCGTAAGACTGGCTGTGCTACAAGACCCAGAAAAGACAACATTTGCTAGAACAGATTTTAAATGCCTGAAATGAAAAAAGGACCTATATACTATATTTTGGTTATTAACTCAAACCAACTATGCAAAATGTTCCTGAAGCGAAAAAATAACCAAAACTCCACCCCCCAAAAGCACTGGGGCTTTGTTTTAAGACCAGTTCTCCTAGTTCTGATTTCTGATGGAATCAGGAAAAAAAGTTACTGCCAAAAATAGCTCTGTGTAGGATTCATGAAATGTGGTAAGAAAAGATTATTATAAATTTATTTCATCTTAACACCAAAACCTGCTCTACAGCTGTTTTATGATGCTGTGAAGGTTAAACTACTACAGAACAAGTACTCCTGCATGCGGCTACTATAAAAGTGTCACTGAATTATTTTTAATTTTAGTGCCTGTTGTTCTAAAAATTGCTTCCCGCTGCACTCCAGGAAGCGAGAAAAAAGGTGATTCACATAAACCTAGCAGCTGAGGAACTACATGAACATAACCAGTGGAGCAGAGCAGCTACAGGATTTGTATTGGACTAAGACTGATGGGGGACTCACAAAGGGATTCGAGTCTCTGTGGTCCACAGTGTGTAAGTCTCATGGCTGGTTTAGTGATGCTGCCCCACCTTCTAGCAAACTAAGAGAAACAGGTCCTTTTAGGGTAGAATGAAACTCAGTTCAGCAACCCAGTTTAAGATGATGTGTTGAATCATGCCTGAGAATGGCCATTTGTCTGCACCAACCATAAAGTTAGTTCAGGCAACTAGAAATTTTATTTACCTTTTTTTTTTTCCAGGTGAATATTATCCAAGTGTCCAATAAAAGGTAAATTGGCAGAACACTACTCCAGCTACAAACACTGCTACACCTCCACCCTCTGGGACTCAAATATGTCACACACAGATTTACCGGTATTCCCAAACACCATTAAAAAAAATTATCTGTGTGCTGGATCTGTGTCGGGGCGTAGGGAGACTTGAGTCATTCAATATGATTGATCACCAAGAATCCGTTTATTGATTGACAACATTACATTCTTATATGGCATATAATGAGATAATATATATTCTGTAACCTAAGCATTTATTGGTTGCTTTCTTTAAGGGAAAACCACACCTTCTCTCATGCCTTTCTAATCACAACATTCTGTTATCAGGTTCAGCTGAAGCTGCTCAAGCTGTTCCCCAAACTCCCTGCGATCCACCTGCAGTAATGTCCGTGTAACCCTTTAATAGCCAAACTAAAATCAACCCCAACAGATCTGTCTGAGAACATAAAAAAGATTGCATGAAGCCATGTAAGGCAAAGAGAAATCTGTAGGTTAGAAAACACCTTAGGGTCATCTAGTTCAACCCTTAACCCAGCACCACCTCTGTCACCCTGGGCTCCCAGAAACACTGTAGCAACTGAACAATTTTATTCTCAGAAATTTCTGGATAACATGAACACTTTTAAAATGAGCATAATGAAAATTCTAAATCACAGGTTGTCAGATAGCTTTTTTTTGTCAAAGAAAGGAACCAGAACCAAACCAGTTAGCAAAGAAATCATGCCTTCATTGTTACCAAGCACAGACTTTGTCACACCATTTATCTTATGGGGATGCTGTTACTGCTGATATGGGCAATCGACTGTATTTGGAAAACACATTTTTCAAAAATCATCTGCATTCTTCATCCTCAGTTTTGAGCAGAAAATCACTTGCAGGGAGAAATAATTTCAAGACCTGCACCTGAGTTGGGGTAAGCTGGTATAGCTACACCAAAATGGAAGAACAAATGCCAATTTACATGGACTGAAAGAATGGCCATTACTTCACACCTATAGGATTAGAAGCTTCCACCAGTGGGTGAACCTTCTGTGTCCTCCAAGTCAGCAAAGCAAATGGTCAGATCAGGCCCAAGAATTTCTCATATTCCAAGTGGTGGATGCGTGGTTTGTCAGCACGGAAATTATTGTGTGAAGAACATTTCAAGTACAATCCCAGAAGCATAAACCTCCTGTCAATGTGGGCTACTAATATCTACAAATACTTTTTATTTTAGTTTAGTTTTTCATAAAACAGCTTTTACTGTTATTTTTAAGGAGTTTTAGAGATGCAACTATTCTTGTTCAAGAAGGTAAGTACGATGTCCAGGATGCACCATACAGCAATACTCAATAGCTGAGAAGCACCAATATCTGTATTACTCCTACGTAGAGGGGCATTATTCAGTAGATTACAAAGACAGAGTGGCCCAAAACACACCTTTATTAATTCAAATGTGGATTTGATTTGAATGCATACTTAGTGTTCCTACCTGAATCTCTGACCAATCAGCATCCCACCCAAGATATTCCATGTGCGTACTGAAACTCTTGAGGTGCTGCCAAAGCATTAAGCAGCCTACAGAGAAGGGTGGGGAGGGAAGAATGTTATTCTACTTCCTGTTCTTGGGCAGAGCAGACAATGAGAAACACCTCTTAGTCCAGGGGTTAGTCCAGAACCAGAAGGTTTAATCCACTTATTCTTCTAGTCTGGTCATAATATCTTTGCTATTCATTTAAAAGGGGAGTAAAAAAAATTAAATGTCATTATCCAAAGACCAAGATTCCAGTGATAAGCAACTGAAATATTGTCTGGGATGTTAATAGTAAGAGCTAAAGACATGCTCTGCAATTGCGGGGCAACGTTTTACTAAGTTTGGCAGAAGAGTCTCCTCCCTTCATCCCCTCAGGCTTTTGCTTAGCTTAGACAATATCACAAGGAAGGGCTGTTTGCCCAGAGGTTTTCATTGCGTATTGGTTGGGGATTTTTGTTTGTTTGTTTGTTCATCCACATGGCTTACTGCCAGCTTATGAAAACTACAAGCCTGTCATCAGGAGTTCACCCAGACTGAGAGAGGAAAAACAATGGCTAGAAGTCAACCTGATTCCATACCTCTAAAATGTCACCAAATAAAACACATGTAAAAGAGGCATTTCAGTAATGTTGTGACACTCCCAAATTTCAGTCATGGACTACAATGAAACATCAGTTTGTGTAAATAGCAGAGGTTTGTCTTGACATGGGCACCCCAGTACAAGAACATCCAGGTCTTGTCTTGGTGTAAGAACCTCTCCACAGGTTTGTTCTTCCAGAATGATTAAGACTATCCTTAAAAAAACCCCACGAAAGTCTTTTCTTAACCCTATCAAGCTTTCAAACTTCTTTCAAACTTTTTCAGAGCACATTGCACTCAAACACAGGAAAAAAAAACTTAAATCATCTTGAGCTATACTAAGAAGCGCAAAGAGGATTCCCTCTAAACAGGAAATCCTACTTTGTACAGTAGTATTCCTGCTGAAGCCAGCGGAGAGCTTGGCTACAGTCATCTGAGAGGATCAATCAACTGGAGATAGGGCAGGAGAGGAAAAAACACTGGGTCAAATCCCAGCTAGTGTAAATCAGTGTTACTCCACTGAAGTTAAAAGGGCTGTGCCGATTCAAGCCCGTTGTGGCTCTAACTACTAGTGTGTTTTGCAAGTCTATTTTCAACTCTTCAGGGCTCTGCTCCATTTAAACATCCACAACACTCACTGAAAGTAATGAAAACTGTGTGTGAAGAATACTAATGTTGCTTCTTTTTAAATATTTGGGAAGTGCTCAGAGACTGTGATAATGAGCACCATATATTAAACCCAGACAGAATGGTATTGAATCATCAGACCCTTAAGTGGGACAGGTCATTAATCTTTTCCTTGGGAGAACATTTCAATTTTTGCCTTGGCAAATGAGGAATCATCATTAATAGAAGTGGGGGTTCTACCTCTGCCAAGTTCCAGACAAAGTGTGTTTTTCCATTTGCCTTGGGCTTGTGTAAGCTTGCCTAAGGAGGCCAGCCTTGCAGTTTGAGAAACACTGCTAGCAGCCACCATACCCTCATTCCCAGCTAAATTAAACCCCATTATGCTGTAATTAACCTTGCCTAACTTGTTCTGAGTTACAGCAGAAGGTAAAAATCATGCTTTTCCTAGGCTGCCCCTGAGAAGAACTTTTACGTATCAAGCTTCCCTACTCTTCAAATATTTCCAGCTTCTCCTGGAAGCTCTTCTTCTGAAGATCACAGCTCAACTGCAGACATCAGAACTTGACTTCAGTGAGGGTAGAATCCTCTGCAAACATACTCAGGTTCATACCAGATGGCACATTTTTGGAGCAAACAGAATTCCACAGAAGTGAAGGTGAGAATACATATATACAACTTGTTGGTTTTAAAGGTTTAAAACACACATATAGGCAGGTTCACTAAATTTTCTTGGTCAAACTTAAAACAGTAAAATCGATTTAATGAATTAGTCTGTTGCCTGTTTTATTTAGATGGAAGTTAAAAAGAAAGGAAGAAACCCATTACATTTCTAGTTCAAACTGATAACCTGGGATAAGGGCAAAAAGAATGAGCACAATGTAGGAGTAACTTCTCATTTACAAAGCTACACTTTTATAAGAAAAATAAATCGTTGGTATAATTGCAGTTTCCAGACTTTTCGTCCTCTCTCCTTTTTTAAAAAAACTCAGAATTCTTCAGCTGTATTTTGAAAGATCCAGCACTTTAGCTAATGTCCATCCGATTGTGCCCGTGGACCTTCAAGCCAAGCCATCAATGCAACAATCCTAAAAGCAGACATCCTGCAAGGAATTCAATGAAGACAGGACAGAAAGTACGTACAATCCTTTAACTGCCTGCAATAGTACACATGGAAAACACAGTATAAACCAGCACAACACAAAGGTTACACTGCCCAAAGTGTAGCTGGGCACCCAAAAAAAAAAAAGTGATCACTGAATAAATCTTCCATATTATCACCAGTGGAAAGGTGAGAAGCCTCTGAAGAATGCGGCCTGGAGAATCGATCTTTCTTTTTTTTTTTTTTT
>VXAU01001363.1:285837-359142 GCA_013399695.1 Formicarius rufipectus
TTTTTAATCTATGCATCAGGGTGTTTGGCGGAGATAAAGGAGAGAACAGATGGTTACGTATGCAGTAAGTGTATCAGCCTGCCTCCAGCACAGCCAGCTGACAACAGCTGCAGCAGCAGCAGGATTTATCCTACCTGTTCATTTTAAGTTATTAAACTCTTCGGTTCCCACAGGACATGCGATACCTTTTCTTTTTTCATTTTCATTTTCTTTCTTTTTTTTTTTTTTTTCTTTTCTTTGAAAGCACTTGCACTGACTCTGCTGATCCCGCCACCCCCGGAGCGGGAACCGCGGTCGGCGGCGGGTCCTCGGCGCGCCCCTTCGCCTCCCCCGCCTCGCCGCCCATCGCGGGTGCTGCGGGACCGGCCCGAGCAGCATCCTGGAGCTCCGGCTGCGGCTCCTCCTCCCCGGGGCCGGCCCGGCGGCTGCCCCGCTCCGGGTCGCTCCGCCGCCGGCGCTGCAGGTCTCCGGCGCTGCCCGCCCGATGCCCGGGCCTCGCTGGTCAAGTGGTCCTAAACATTTCACAATTATGATAGAGAACTGTTGAACTGTTAAGAACCACTGCACCAAGGAGGCTGAGGGTCCACGGGGAGCGGGGCGCGCTTCGCGCCCGCTCCTGCCCCGGGCTTGGCTCTTCCTTTCGCCACGGCGGACCTGGGGACGAGACAGAACACACGGGACAGGCGGGCGGGGACAGCGCCCTGCCCTGCCCGGCCCCGCACGCCCGCCCCGCACCTCCTCGCTCAGCGTCGTCACTTACTGATGGCCACCGTCCTTCGAGCATCTCCCCGGCCTGGCGCTGGGAGAGCTTGACGGCAACAAGTTTTCTTTTTAAAAAGAAAAACAACAAAACACAGTGGAAAGAAAAAGAAAAAACAAACCCAAAAACAACCCAACGGAAAAAAAAAGTTTAAAAAGAACCCAACAAAACAAAAGCCATTCTCCTGAAGGGTCGCAGCTCGGCGGCAGCACGGGCCGGGCACCCGCGGCCGGTCCCCGCCGCCCCTCTGCCGCGCCTGGCCGTGCGGGGCCCCTTTATACCCGCGCGGTACCTCGCGGTGATGAGCCGTCCCCTGCGCGGCAGCCAGGAATGCTGCCCTCGCCCCTCACACGACCAGTTTTTCCAGGCTGCCTTCGCACTGACGGGGCGGTTTTGTTTCCAGCCATCATCTGGGGCGGCCGAACGTCAGCAGGTAGAGAAGGACAAACCTGTTCCGAGGCGGCGCGTTTCCTCCCCTCCCATCCTCCCTCCTCCCACCGCCCTCCTGCCCTCCGCCCTGCCACGGCGGGGAAACTGCTCGACAGGTTTCGCCGAAGCTGGAGGTGGCTCCGGGAGGTGAGTAAGAGACTCCACCCTGCGCCCTCCCGACAGGAGCTGCCGCTGACGGGCCGCCTGCCCTCGCACCCTCCCGGCCCCCCTCGCCTGGCTGGCAGCCCTGGAAAACAAAACAACGAAACAAAACAAAACAAAACAAAACAAAAAAAAAAGAAGCCCCAAACCGGCACGTCACGTTCTCCAGGGGATTTCATTGCCTCAGCGTGAATGCCCCGGCCCGGGCTTTGTGCGTGTTGCGGCGTCGTGCCTGGCGAGGACAGCTGCTTGCCAGCCAGCCCCGGGCAGGTCTGAGCGGCAGAGGTCTGCTCTCCTGACTGCCATCCCCGGGGTCCCGTGTCCCCACTGGCCAGTTTCCTCTGAAAAGAGAAGGCGATCTACCAAAGCCCCCTGACAACCACACGTGGTCTGGCAGCATTGCCATGTGCTGCCCAGCAAAGGGAACACAAGTACTCTTCCTAGCCTGGAAGTGTGCACTGCTGGATTTACTCTGTTGAGTGTAGTTTGGGGATTTTTCAGAAATGTCACGAGGAGCCACGTGTTGTGTGCAAGGGGCTGGGTTTCCCCTGTCTTGCCCCACTCTCTCCACAGCCCTGCTGCTGCTTCCCCAGGTAAGGCACCTGAGGAATCACCTTTGGGGAACATCATGCCTTTCCAAAGATCACTTTCTGCTGCTGAATGTTCCCAACCTCGGTTTCACAAAGGCAGGACTAAGAAGGCAGGATTGAGAAATGTGAAGAAGGGCCTGATGTTCAGATGTGTTGGGCAGCCAACAGGGAAGAAGGACATCCTGAACTTCAACAGGCTGGTGATGAAACCTAATTCAGGGAGATTTCAGAGCTGTGTTGTTGGGGTGAGCTGAAAGGCCTTCACACCCTGATGGGGGATTATGGTAACTTCAGAGCAGGCTTCCCCATGTTGGCAGTGGGGATGCTGGTTGGTGGTGGTGCCAGGCTGCCTGCATTGCCTGACCGCATGCTGCGCTTGCCAGCCAGCCCAGGACACACCATTTCAAAAAGATGTGGATGGTAAACCCTGCTCTGCCAGTGACTCAGCCTATGGCCTTAGCCAAGTCACTTCACCACACCTTGAGAGGGAGAGATAATGCTTACCTACCTCATCTTATGAGGCTTCCCTAATGTTTATATAGTGCTTTGAATGTTTAAAGAACTAAGTGCTGTGTGTGAATTTTGGTGCTCCAGATCCTATGATCTTTGACCCTTCAAAAATACATAGGAGACTCAAACTGTCCCAGAGGAAATACTCATACAAGAATCACAGAGCAGCAGCAGGGGAGGGAGAAGCCCTTGTGGCTGTGCCTGACTCGTGTGAACATGGCACTCTCACCAGAAGCAGGAGCACTGGAACCAGAACAGGTTGCTCCAGGAGCCTATGCAAACCTCATGCTGAGGAAGCTCCCTGGATCTAGGCCGAAGGCGTTTCAGTCCAATTCAGTAAAACCAGCTCCTGCTCTTCTACTCTGCCCTCTCACACTCAAACCCAGAAGTTAATTCTGTGCCTTCTTCCAGGTAGCCCAAGCCATAGGGGGTTACTGGACCTTCCCATTCTCACAAACGGATATTCACTTGCTTTGGACAGAGGAGGATGCACTGTTTATGAGTTCATTGAAAGGGGTCCTCTGTTCTTGGCATCCGTGTAAATCCATGGAAGCAAGGCTGCTCTTTACACCCTGTAAGAAGAGGCATTTGTGATATGCCACAGTGTTCTAGGTCATCCACTCCCGCCAGTGATGTGTACAGCATGTGCAGAATGATTGCATGAGCTGTATTTTCTATATAATCCCTCACTACAGTGGCAACACTTGCCTGCCTCTGACAAACACAAACCCACACCCACACCCACGGCTCCACAATGCCACTCAGCTAAATAATAAACTGCCTGTCCAAACTAACTGGGTGCAAAAGTGCTTTGGATCCAAACCAGTGAGAGCCCACTGCTGCACTGGTGAGATATATAATCCCCAGGGATCCCATTGCTGTTCTTGTCCAGGGTCAGGCACACATGGTAGAGAGCCCCTAAATAACTCTGAGCACTAAGTGGGGAAATGCCTGGGGCAGCCAGGGTGTTCTGAGGTACCAGAACCTATATGGGGTTTAGGCAGGATGAATCATCTTCTGCTTTGGACTTCTTTTTAAACAAGTGTTGGTGGTTTTACTGACTGGATGGGCGAATGTACCTTTAATTTATTTATACAATTATGTAATAACTTCAGTTTCTCATCCATATACCCTCAATTATAAAAATAAGAAATCTAGCAGGCTACCTCCCTTTTCTAGGCTGTCTCAGAGAACAGACTGAACACTTTGAAAGATAGAAGAGTAAAAGTGCCCGACAGAAAAATGGACTGATGGCAATACACAAGAGATAAGCAATGTATTATCCTCACTCTGTGAAGGTATGAAAAGTGGTTAAAGCATTAAAATAATAGAATTGGTTCTGAAATTATATAAAGGGAAAAAAATCAGCTGTATTAGAAGGAATAGTAAGTAGTCCTTTGTTTCTGTTGATGGTTAAACTAAGTATTGTTTGTATCCTACTCTCTTCACTTGCATATAGGTGACTGTAGTAGTCCTGTGCATGGTTTTTAAGGGATCCTAGTGCAATAAATGGCAAGCAGCAGGTAAGTCTTCCAGTTGTTTGCGATCAGCACTAACCTAATGAAATGGACTATGGTACCCACCAATGTGGCCTCATCGCACTGGGCATTGAGATCTCTCTGATTGCACTGACACTCCTGAAACCTGGAGGAGCAGCACACTGTAGCATGGAACATGATGGCTTGGGCACCTTGTACAGCAGGCAGAGTTTTCTTGGAAGGGGAAAGCAAATACTAGTCACCTGATAGTGTCAAAGAGAGAGTGCAGCACAAAAGGAGACATAATGCCGGAGGTGATTGTAAGAGACAAAGAGCTGGTCTGGGAGGAAGTGAAGATGAAGGGTAAGGTTGTGGGAGGACATAAAAAGGTGTGCTGTTTGCATGGCAGAATATGGAAGATCATGAATGCTCTGGTAATTAGAGGAGGATTATATTTCAGGAAGGTTCCTCTTTGAGAAAATAAAGTTAGGAAAAATGATTGGGAGGTGCTATCAGTATTATCAATCAGTGTCCCTATGCTTCTTTGGCAAAAGGCCCCAACACTTTCCTGCCAGTACTTTATTTCCACAAGTAATGTCATGGAGGGGCATGGGACAACCCAAAGTACTATTCCTTGAATGACAACAGGTTTCATCTGGCAGTTCTAGATGTAAATCCCAAACTCAAACTAAGCCTGGACATAGAGCTTAGCACTTCTCTGCTTATTGTTTTTACTTTTCTCTTTATTTCTCTACTGATTTGTTATTCTTGCTCATTAGTGTTCACCTACAATTAGATTGGAAGTTTCTTCAACAGAGACCCAGAGTCTGACATGTCCTGTAAAGTACCTTTCATATTCTTGGGCCTGATAAGCAGAAAAACAAAATCTCTGCAAGTGGGTTTTCTCCCACCCTGGGAAATTAGCATTCCACATGTTCATAGCAAACACTGATGGGGCAACTGTGTGTTTACTTTAGTTGGTTCAAACTCATTTGTCAATATAGCAGCTCACTGCATGTCACATGTGAGCATAATAATAGCTTGATACTAACTTGTTTTGTAGTAATAAACACCCTGAGTGATGGCCTAATGCTTCCTCATAAATAGGAAGCTTTTTGAACTTATTGCCTAAATAACATCATGTGATTTCTAGACTAAAGGATAGGGTGGGATATTTTACCAACCAAGAACTTCTAGAAAGATTGTGGGTTTGCCATTTAGAAGTTAAATTAATAAAGATATGCAAGATATTAAAATAGGTGTAAGAGCTCCCTAGAAGCCAAGAAATAACATTTTATTGGATAATGCCCCCATTGTATGCATAAAATTTTGATAAAATCCAAAATTACCAATTTAGCAGGAGAGGGGTTTGTATCTCATGTTCTATCTAAACAGAGTTCAATGTCCCTAAGCACTACAGAGGTTACATACCAATTTAGTGTGTAATACTGCTCTTCACCATTTTCCTTATTGTAATCTAACATCTTGTTCATTCCAGAAGCTGTGTAAATTACATTATAAAAATTAATGTAGTTTTTTCCTTTTGGGGAGAATTTTTCAAGCCAAGCTCTGTCTGTATTCAGCAGCACAATAGCAAACAGTAAATAATAATACTTACTCTGCAGTTTCTACTGCAGATTTTCAATTGAATTGTTAAACACACCAGTTCTTTTTATAACAGGTATAGAATAAGGAGACCTCAAGGCTTTGTACACTCGCAGGCTCTTCAACAGGTATAATTTCCTGTGCATCAGCAGTTGGAAAAAGATTTTTAAAAAGTGTGTGCAGAGGTGATGTGTGAGGTGTCACACAGATATGTGCTGGGAGATCTGTCCACCTCTGCATTGGGAGCCCAGTATTAAGGAGAAGCTTCAACTCTGGCCATAAGAAATATTAAGAAAAGCACATTTCAAACAATGAGGAGGTACTTTTGCAGCCCGGATGTAGATTATACTTTGACATGAGTTTCCACTGGAAGATTAGAAGCCACAGTATTGAGATGACAGGCGGAAATTTGTGCATGAGAAATGGAATCCACTGAGTCCTGTTTTGCAATCAACTCTGGATAAACAGTCTCTGTAGTATTTTTACCAAATTTCAGGGAAGTTTGGTCGCATGGTTACTTTTTTGTCCTTACAATCAATTCTGGTTTTTTGGTTGTTGCTTTGTTTTTAATTTGAAATAAAGTTACAAATTAAATAGCCAGTAAACACAATTTTGACAAGACCAGTTTTTAATGCATCACTTCCCTGGTGCCTGACTCTGTAAGAAGAGCAGACTTCCATAAAGTACCAGCCACCTTTTGTTCTACCATGAAGTTTAAGGCTAGACCCTGGAAGCTGACACTTGAAATCACTCACGTTTTTTGAGCAGTTCATCCAAGCAATTCACGTTTGAGATTAGCTGCTGTGCAATGCTTAATTGTGATAGCCATCACAAACCTCGTACCAATGTGATTTTTCACATTCACCAACCAGCTAGTTTTTCAGAGTTAGCAGAATTACGTGTCCTGTCCCATAAACTGATGAGAGAGGAAGTAATTACTAATTATTTGACCATATATTGAGATTTCCTAAGCATTTGCTGGTTCAAGCAAAAATACAGTCAGAGTGAGACTTTGCACTGACGTAGCATGGTAATTTTAGCAACATGTCATATTTCTGGGTTTATGTCCTTGAATGTAGAACTTTCCAAATAACAGTGGTGAACAGTGACATAGTTGTGGGCAGAGAGCTTGGTCAAAGTGGTCCAAGTAAATAAAGTGACTTATTTCACATCACACTCCTGTCAGACGATAGAGATAACAGGCCAGTCATCTTTGCCCTGAAGCTCTGGAGTTCTACAGGATTCAACAGAGATCTTTGCTGGAGGTGTCAAGGGTACTGGAATCATGTCATCCCAAACTGAACCTTCAGGGGGGAATCAGAAATTCAGATGTGTCACAGAAAGAATTTGATGCACTGAAATCCCAGTTTTACTGGGCCCTGGTCACAAAGATCCACAGCAAAACATATCCAGGAAGGAAGCCATGCATCTTGGAAGAGGCATGTGTAACTACTCATGCACAGACATCAGCATCAGAGAATCTCCCCAGCACAGCAGCTTCTTGCATATGACAGGATTAATTTACAACTGTCTGTTCTAATTGTGATAACTCCTTATCTCTCAGCAAAAGATTGCTATTAAGATTCCTTTTTCTTCACCGTGAAGTTTTCTTTGCTATATGTGACCTTTGCTATGATTGTTGCTTCCCTGCTATGCTAATGATTAATCATTTAATGTTAAATAATTGGAAATCAGGGTGTAGAAATTACCAGCTGATGTAAACAAACATCACTGTCATTCTCTTGCCTCTTTCTTAGCCCCTTTGACTGTGTGCAGTCTCATCTAATTTCACTTGTAAGCTCTTAAAACCAGGGTCTGTGACTGTTGAATGCCAAGCACAAGAGCCTAATGGGATCTACAACAGTGCCACTAGAAAAGAAACACATTAATTGTGCACATAAACATGTAATAATGAGGCCTATCTGTGCTCAGAAGTACAGGATACTTAGCAGGCAGTTTTGGCCGGGTAGTATCTCCCCTGGCCACCATTCTTCTGGTCCCCCGTTGAAGCTGAGAAGATGTGAAGGAATACTGTGGCTTGAGAGAGGGGTTACCTATTGCTGTGGTATTTACTGCTGCAGCAAGACAGGGAATGATCTCTGAGCCTTTTCCTGTCCCATTGTGCAACGCGCCACGCATCAGGTCATGCGGTGCCTGGCAGTGCCTGGGTGCAGAGGAGGCTGCCGAGTGAAGCTGCAGGATGTTGTTGGTTGGCACCTTCCCATGGGTTTGGCTACATCTCCCTCTGATGTGCAGCATTCTGAAGTGGGAGGGAGGTGCTGGTGTGAAGCTCACAGTGCCAGTGGGAGTGTGCAAGATATGCGTGTCCCGACAGGAGAGCCTTGGCAGGGCTGGGTGAGGGGGAAAGGGGCACTGCCCTTGCCCTGCCAGCAGAGCCCGCGAGCAGCACGGGCCCTTGTTCAGTCCTACTGGTACGTCAGTTTTCATCAGACAACAACACAGATTTGGACCTAAAAGACCAAATCCTTTGACCATGAGATTGGTGTCAACTCTTCCAAATGGAGCCATGTTAAGTGGTGCTGTTTTGTGTGGTTCACACCAGACACTTCATTTTGTTGCCATGATTCAGGATACTTGTCTCAGCTACACTTTGACACGTAGGCTTCTGTCTCTTACCATTCACCTGATCACAGGTAAACAAATGTATGTATAATGAAGTTTCTAAAGTAATTTTCAGGTAGACACTTTGCAAAATAATAAATCTGGTAGTACCAGATTTTGTTGTGACTCATGGACTATCTAAGATGGCAACATTTGAGTCCCACAGATTCATTTGTATAGTTCAGTACTTTACATACCTTGTAAGGTTCCTACATTACTAGCTTTTCTAAAAGAGTCGCTAAAATTAAAGTGTTGTTACAACCATGCAGTCAAACACCACTGTATCCTAAAACATTGTTAAAGAATCATGGAAAGACTAGTCTTACTAGTTTGGAAGGTGATTATACTGCTGATAGAGTCCACTTGGAAGAGACACAAACATATCAGCAATGCTTGTGATAGCATATGCTGTGCACATTTGATCATTTCTTTATAAATTTGTCTTCACCACTCATACAATTACTTCAGGTTTATCTCAGTGAATAACAAATCGTGTTGCTGGAAACTAAAAGCATTTTCTTTCTTAATTGCTGTAATAGGCCCTATGCAGGGATCAGCATAGGTACTAGGAGAAGGGGATCACACCTGTGGCTGCATTTGATTGTGCTCTGGGTCCATTAATACTTTGTGTGTAAGTGGAACTGGGCAATCTTTGTCTTCTATACACAAGGAGTATATTGGCCTCCTTGACTCATCTCACTACTTGAACAAGCCATAAAAATGGAGGACTCTTCCAACTAGATCACAATCTTTTTGGAAGCGTCTCTGTAGATCACACCATTCAGAAGACTGTAGATGAAGAAACTGATTCCAGGAGGGGTTTAGTTCCAGATAAGAGGTTTCATTATCACTCACTGCTGAACAGTAAAATCCTTGCATGAGACAACTGAGTCACACTACAGTAAAGCAATTCTAAGTTAAGACGTGAAGAACTGGAGTTTAGCAATTTAAGAAGGAGTAGATACTGAAGCTTGCTGAACATCTGATTTAATTCGGCAAGTACTGATCAGGCACAGTCAGTCCTTCAGGGGGTCAGCCAGCCTTGTCAGATGTTAACTGTATACCATGAGGATATGCAATAAGAGAGAAAGCACATGCTGATTTTTTAAATAATTAAAAATATCATTCCATGACAAAAGCTTTATAAGAGAATCTGCAAAGAGAAAATTAATATTTTCAGCTACCAGCAAAAAAAGAAAGTGGTTGCCTTCAGGAAAGGAAAGCTGTAGCTCAAATCAGACAGGAACTTGGACAAGTTGTGCAGATCTCCGCTTTCTCCAGTGTTAGAGAAGTGCTGACATAGGCCAAGTAGTCCCTATCCCTTGGCAGTTTTAGCTGGATCATTAGGAAAAAGAAACAAAGTGGAAGCTGGGTGTTGTCTTTCAAGTGAAGAAAGCTGTAGAATTGATGTAATGTTTGACTTTTAGAGGAGACATTCATAGAGTCTCCTCTGTGGAGAGGCATCCAAGGTTCCAGCACCAGCATTCATTCCCAGAACATCCCTGCAAATTAAAAGATTCAACACTGGCAATAATTCCAACATTTGTGCAGTAGTTACGAATCTCCCATTATTGATTATGCTGCTCTTTAGTCACTGCTGAAATTACATACGACAGGATGGTCCTGGACCCACACGAACCTCCCTGATGCTCACACAGGTGCAGGCTGTCTCTGGAGCTTGTGCATTTTTCTGGCATGGCATTTCACCTGATGGTCATTCTGCAGGGCAAGGAAAACTACGGCCTGATCACTTCCATTATTAGACTGAGGCTGGAAAAGAATGTGACCCACCGTTGTGTCTTAGCAGAAATTAAAATGCCATCTTTATGTTCCAGTTAAGACTGATACTAAAAAATACCACAAGCTTTTATGCATGAAAATAAAACCCCTTTATCCAGCTTCCACCATGCCATTCCAATGTGTATGGAATACCAAGCACAGATCTGCAGAGGATTCTCACAGTATGTGCTAGATCTCCCAAATAACTGGATGTAGATGTGGAAGGATACATGGACCTCGTGGGTGATTTGAGCTAAAGCTGTTTGACAAGTTATGAAATGGACCCAGAGTTAATCCTGGTAATGGAATGAGTGTGTTTGCATTAATAATGGCCCTGCACAGCTGCTTAATCTGCAACCCTTTACGAAGCAGAAGATTGCTGGATAAAAAGCAGAGTGTATTGGATCTTTTCAAGAACGATCTGAAGGAGAAAAATTAGGATGTTTAAAAAAATTAGGCTGCCTCTGGATTGTCTAGCATACTTTAACAATGAAAGACACTCTGTTGCTTACAGTAACTGAAACAAATAAGTAGGAACAAATAGGAACACTTTCCATTCCTTACTAATATTAAGATTTTACTTTTGAGCAATAACTATGCAAAGCTTAAAGGTTACTACATACGAATAGATTCATCATAAGACTGGGAGTTATCACAGAGTATAATTATGATTATTAAATCCACTGCATGAAGCAAAGGGTGTTGTAGATGAACAAGACAAACACAGGATCTCCAAAGTGTTACTGCAGTTCATCCCCAACACCAAATCAAGAGCTGAAGTTTTTGGCCTTGCGTGGGTGATTCTTGCCACTTCTTAAATCACAGCATCCTATACACAGTTTCTTGTAACACTTGTAGAGTGTTCACAGTTCTTGAATGAAATTTAGGCATATATAAGAGATCCAGTTCTTCCTCAGATAAGCATTACATTTGCCTTCATATGTCTGCCATTAAGACATATTAATCTATTTATAAGGCAAATCACAAATTCTAGAAAGCTGCAGGAACTTAGGAAAGATGACATATTAATAGGATATACATTTTTGTAAAGGTTTGTCAGAAAGAAGCTAATACTGCTTTACCCTTACTGTAAAGATAACACAAGCAATTTCATTTTACCATTATGATCTTCTAAATAAAAGTCATACTGGATCACATCTGGAAATGTCTTTTGAGTCTTTATCTGGTTTATCTGCAGGACCAAAATGGAAGGCCATTTTCTTCCTTCTCCTTCAGTTTTATTGTTGAGTCCTATTATTTCAGTAATTCACACCAGAATATCAGTCTTTGTTGAAAAGAAAGTATGTTTTATATTTCTAAAATACAGTATCTAAAATATAAGAAATTATTTAGAAAGTTTTCTATAGATCAGATGAGCCTTTATTGAAAAGTATGAGAAAAATACTGATGCTTCTATACATGCTGCAGTGATTTTTAGTTCAGAAGTAAAGAATGGATGCTGTTGATGGACAAATTATTGCATCTGAGAACCCATTAAAAACCAGAAAATATTCCAGTGCCAAGCAAGTCACTAGTTCATGGCAGCGACATTTAGACCAGTGACAAGGCAAGAGTTAAGATAATAGGTCTGAATATCATAGGAGGAAGAGTCTGCACATGATCTTACTCCTGATCATAAAAATTTTCACAAACATTACTTTGCTACATACTTCACCTTTATGTATTTGCAGATGAGACAGCAAAAAGATGATAAATTTGATGCTTGATTTTGGATGTTAGATCTCATTTACTTAATTCCATATTTGATTTAGTCAATCTAAAGTATGTTTATTACAATGTAATGTCAATTATTTAATAACAAGACAGTATAGTTACAATTTTTGTGACCACAGTCAAGAGGTACACTACTCTTCACATTAATCAAGCATTTTTATGGTTTGATTTTGTTTTTAACTGGAGTGTATACAGCATTTTCTCAGATCCAGGCACAGTTACCTTTATTTTAGTAAGATCTGACATGCAACATACCTTGGGAATCTTTTAATACTAACAGGCTCAGCAAGTAGTCCATGCAGCTTTTCTCCATGATAAGAATAACTGTGGGAAGGTTGAATAGCATAAAGAGGAAAAGGGAAAAAAAAACCAAACAAAACTATCTGCACTTCAAAGATTCCTTTCAGATGAAGAAGATAGAAAATCCACGTAGATTACTGCAGAAGCTGTAGGTGAAATTAAAAGTTGCCATCTCCAATATATGCATTTGCCTGAAGTATTCTCTATGTTTACATATTCTAGGGCAGACCCAGCTGTAAAGATATATATTGCCTTCTTTCTTTAATCTGAAAATATTGGGACTTTAAACTTGGGGTCTGTTAATACTGAGATTCCGTTTACAGTCCAAAAAATTGGGTCCAGCATGTAACAATCTTGATTATATTCCGGTCAGGATGTGGGGAAGATGCTATTAGAAACAAAACAATCAATTCACTTAGGCAGTCCCACAAACATGCTTTATGGCATCTGCCTCCTACTCATTTCAAGTGAGGTTTTATAGTGACACATTGGTGAAGATTAGTACACAACTGCAGGCAGATGCCCATGACTGATTCAATTGTTTGCACTGACACTCACAATTGCTGTAATTGCAACTGAAGTGATACAAGTCATTGCAAAAAACAGACAAAGCGAAATCAACATTGTTCTCGGAGATTTTATTAGTTGAAACTCAGAAATGCACAATGCACTGTTTTTTCTTGGTAAGAATTCACCACAGCATTTCCATTTACTGTGCCTGCAATACTGTTAGTGATCTAACATAAGACTATTCAGAAAGCCTCTTTAAAAACAGAACTTGTACAGGAATGGCAATATATTCCAGCCTCACTTGTTTAAAAAAAATTCTTCTCAAAAAAAGTGATTACAAGAAAAAGCAGCAAATCATTTTTAGCAAATCAATGCGATCCTAAATAAAGGATAATTCTAAACTCTAGGTTTCCTGTATGCTCCAAGCACAGCTACTGTTGTTCCTTCCCTCTTTCCCTCCCGTAATGGCTTAACACCATGTTTCAAGCTGGTGTTCCTGATGAGGACTGACCATCTTCTGCAGCCTCTGGAGAAAGAGAAAATGGATGTTTAGAATTAGGCAGTATCCAAAACCTTCCTGAGAACAGATTACCTTGTACCCTGCCAAGCCAGTTCTCGTGCAGCACTGAAGACTTCCTTCAGTCCGCCTACACTACTGGTGGCTCAATCCAAAGGAATTATGAGGTGATCCATGACAGAGTTGAGGATTTACCGCATTCACTCCCCGCTTAAAAATGAAAAGTAATTTTTGCAGACCTATTCCACAGAAAATGGAAATCTCTTTGCAACATAACTCATATTCCAAAGGTATTTTTGGCATAGTCATCCTGAACACTGGAAAGCTTGTGTTTAAATGCTCTAGACTATGATTATATCTAATCTTTATCAGCTAAAACCAAAGAAAACATCAAAACTTTAAAGGAAAGCAAAAAAACCTGCCTGATTGTGTCCTATGTTCGTTTAGGCCATTACACATTGAATCAAAAATGCTGTTGTTCTAATTGCAGTCCCCACTAACCTCTCTCAAATGGGGCACACAAGTGGCCAGAGAGCCACTGACGCAGCAAAAAACATTAACTACATTTTGTGTTCATTTTAATAAATGATGGATTTAATCTCTTCCCAATATTTAAATTTAGATTACACTTGCCAATATATTGGAGAAGAAATATCTAAATCAGGAATGTATTGCACCAGAAGGGAGCTTTGAGAAATGAAAAGCAAATATTTTAAATGCTTCCACTTTGGAAGGTCAGATATCCAAACAAGGTCCGTATGGAGATATTTGTCAGATCTGAAGCTTTGAACATGAGGCATACACCTGCCTCACATGCACATGACCAGGGAAACACACCTTGGGTGAGAGCAGAACAAGAGATGCATGGTGTGAGTCCATGCCAGGGATAACCAGGCAGCTGCATCCAAGGGCTGAGTAAGAGGGAGACCTTGGCACTGCCCTGTCCTGTGATCTCCTTACAGCTGTATTGGGGAAGGGAACGCTCCCGCACTGGGGGCACAGCACCCTGAGATCCAGGCCTGGCCATGTGTCTGATAAAAAGCATTTCCTCTCTAATGCAGGCAGGACAGAAGAGCAATTTATTGCAACAGGCCAATGGGACAACACATTCTTGCCCTCAGTAGTTTTATTTTGGTGGCTTTTACATTCCCAATGAAGTTCAGAACCACACTGTGGAATGCACAAAGAAGCACTTCCAGTTTCAGGCAGAAAGGGGAAAAAACATTAGCCCCACTCTACAAGGAAGACTTAAAGTACTGAGAGTCATATCAGAAACCAACACAGGGACAGAAGCTGAACCCAGGTGTTCCAGGGTGAACAAGGACTTAAATACAAAATTCCCCTCTGTACATGTATATGTTGATCTGTACATTTCAGAACTCATGTACTTGAGAACAAGATCTTACCTTCTTTACTACTTTTGTCTAAGGAATTCAAGAACTCCCTTCTGTCCTGTAGCCTCTGCCTGTAAGCAGAAACATGAATAAGTCCTGCCATCCTGTGCACCAGGACATGCAAATATTTACTTGTGGGAAGTAAGAAGATGTTACCACAAAATAATTAAAATCCAATTTAAATTTTAATTCCTCTGACATCAATGAGAAAATTCTGGCTCCAACTATTGCATCACAACAGCACCAGATTTGAGTTTGTAACGAATTCTACTCCAGTTTATAGTCCACAAAGCAGCATTTACTTTTCACAAATTAGTATTATCCAACAGTGTGCATTATTACTCACTCAGCTAGCACACCATACAGAGTACAGCACACTTACTACTTTCAGGGGACTCCTGCCATCGTAACCAGGTTGCTCCAGGTCTGCACCAGCTAGGTACCAGGCATACAGCCCATCCACATCACCTTTAGCTGTAAGGCTGGAAAAAGAATAATTAATATTGGGTCTAAATCTTTCCATTTCAGTGAGCTCCTGTGTCCTGTCAATTAGCTCAGCAGGCAAATGCTGAACCAGGACAGGCTCAACATGGCTGCCAGGGTAGAGAGGTAAGGAACACTATTACAACAGCTTTGAATAGCTGAGCAAGCAACACAGCTTGATGAATCAGTTCCTTAAATTAATAGGGCTGTGCTATAAGTACTTACAACAGGCTAGTTTCACATAGTGGGTGTGACTATGACCAAAGGGGAAAAAAAAGTCATGCAGTTTCATATTTCACAACACAATATTTATCTCATGAAATGAGTTGGGGGGAGGGCAACAGCGAAGACAAGATGCAGCTAAGTGAGAGCACAAGCAGATGGGCCAGCAATCCACAGGAGTTATTTAAAACCACTAAAAAAACCCCTTCACAAGTTTGTATAACTATGTTTGCTATCAAAAGTTATGACAGTACATTTATGTGATACCATTTGGACAGTAACACAGTTATATGTTTTGAGTTTCGGAAGACAATTTGTAAGGTTTAAATAGGCAGCAAGCAAAAAAAAAAAAAAAGGCATTTTAACAATGACCTTTATCTGCCACATACAATAAGCAGGAGAAAGAATCAAAATGAATCATAAAAATAAGCACGTTAAAGTTTTCAGAGGAATCTACACCAGATTATTTCTTTGCACATCTGCTGGTAATGTAACCCGTAATACTTAAAGTTCATTTTTAACTTTCATTGTGGTAAAAGGGCTAACAGCCTGTACATATGCAAGAGTACGACAGTCTGTACCAAGCCTGGAAACAGGCTGAACTGATGGGAAGGCTGGGAGGACAACCTTCAACCTTCTCAGGATACCAGCATCTGTGAGGCTTCAGACCTGAGCTTGCTGTGAACCTGCAGAATGTTTCAGCAGGACCATGCTAATTATCAAGGGAGGTTGAATCTAATTAAGGGAGGGGGAGCCCTTCTCAAGCTTATTAAATTCAGAGTTTGCTGTTTTAAACAGTGCTTGCTGGGGTTAAAGGCATTGTGCTGGCAGCAGGGATGGGGGTGGTGATGGGCTCCTGGGTATAATAACCAAGCCAAGCAGACCTGGTGAAGAGTGGCCAAGACTCAAAGATGCAAGGGGCAGTCAGTCAGGTAAACTCATGGAAGAAACCATGAAAGTAGGGCTGCAACGTTCAATTCTCTGCCAGGTTGAAATCACTTCTGTTGTTGATTAAATCTCTTAAGTACCTGAAAATATGTTTTCAGGGGAGTGGAAGCCTCTAATTGCAGCAGAAAGGAGAAAGTCGGAGAGAGGCTTTTGCTTGCAGCAGTCTGAGAGGTTAGGCATGAAAAGGGAAAGCAAATGGTCACTGTGGTCCTCCATGCAACCCTCCAGATGACCCAGAGCTGGGGCCCTTGGGGGACAGGGGAGTGGTAGTGGGGGTACTAAAAAGTTTAACAGTGTTTCAGTTTGACATCATGAAGGAAAGGGTCAATAAATCATGAATGAAAACTGCCATCACGAAAAAGGGCCCCCCCTCAGAAGCAGTAAGGGAACAGAGGAATTCAAAGGAAGTCCAACAGGAAGCTCAGTGGGAGGTCAGTAAGGAAACTGCAGGAAAGACGAGAGTATTAATAAAGAAAAACTGTAAGCATTAGTAAAGCAAAGAAATTGCTTAGCAGCCACTTCTGGAACACATGAATTATCTTTATTTACAAGAACTAGTCTCTTGTTAACACCATAAGGTCACAGATTAAAGCACTAACAAAAACAAACAAAATCCTACATAGAGGGTTACGAGCATCACTGACACTGGACAAGGAAGCACTGTATTAGCCAAATAGAATCTCGTCATTCAGTCACACACAAAGTGGAAACCACTTTGGGCAAAGACTAGCACTTTCAGAAATATTACCAACCTACAGACCCAGGGCAATTCAGCTAGCAGCACTGGAACCAACAAACTGCTGAACTTACTTGAAAATTAACTGCCTGTTCTGAATGAGCCATTTAATCCACCCTGCCATAGGTCAAACCTGTGGTCTCCTTGCGTGATGTTAGAGCAATCCAAATACACAGAAGTATCTTCAATTTTGCAGCAGCCATTTACTGATCAAGTGAGAACTGTATTCTATGGGGACTGACCCAGAGAACAAAGGTTGATGTAGCTTGTGAGAAAATTTACATACCACTCTAAATAGAAGATACCTACTATTTACCAAATTGATAATCACCACAGAACATTCTCTCCAATTTCAGATGTCCACAGTCAAGGCATACACATCTGTATTTCTTTAACATACTCTAAGTGTACTTCATATACTCAAACATGTACAGAGGACTTCCCAATTTACACTATAGGGACCACTGCTCTGTATGTTTCTCAAAGATATTTATGCCAGCAATTCCAACTACAAGTGCAACCTCTAAGCAGCAAGACCATCACTTTTATATCCTGAAATGGAATAAAGATAACTTCAATACACACTAACCAGGATGTTTAAAACGTGCTTTGTTGATAAAGAACACATTTTACTAAACTCTGACTGATGCTTTTTACAGCAGAAAATCCCAAGCATGCTGCCTATAAATACTCTTGCATTCAGAAAAAAAACTATTATGTATCCATGTCACAATTTCAGCCCGGCTGATGTAGCCATGATGATGACAGAACTAAGATATGAAGCACAGTGGCAGTGCAATTATGCTCTCTAACTGTTCCTCACACCATGCCAGCATCGAGCTGCAGATCAAGAGGTGCTCTGTTACTGTCAAAGTTCCAGGAGCAAGGTTGGTCAGGTCTCAGAGGGTTTGTAAGGACAAGGGCCAATGCAGTTCTAGAATTGGGAAGTAAAAAACACAGTGAAATGACACCTTGGGGTTCCCTCCTGCCTCCTCAGGTTCTAGGATTTCATCTTTCCCAAGGCCAAAATGCTGTGCTTTTTCAGCAAGTCTCCTTTTTCAGTATCTATATAAAGTGAATAGGAAATACTTCCTTTTTTTTGAGGTGTATCATCATCCTGACAGAATTTTTTTTTAAGATGAAAATCCTTGAAAAAGAAGTTAAAAGTCCAGCAGAAGGCATGGCTTGCTCTATTCTGAACACAATTGGGAGCTGTTCTTAGCTAGTATCTCCACATATCTCTCAGCTGAGACAAACAGACTTTGAAGGACAACACGCATTAGAAGCTTGGTCCTAATTCCTGTAGAGGCATATTTATCCTTCATTCCAGAGCCTTACTCCTCAAGTTCATGTCAAATTGAAGAAGTATTTTATTCTGAAAAGTACTGATTTTGAAAGGCTGCATCCTCATATATAATATCATACTGTTTTATGAAATCTAAGAATATGAAATAAAAAGCTGGTTTGGCTTTATGTCCCTGTTAAATTTTATATACCACAGTCTTGAACAGAGTATCTCAATTCTATACAAGTTTTTTTACTTTAAAAAACCAAACACAAATCAACTGTTTACCAACTCCAAAACTCTACAAGCTTTCAGAATAAGTCTGAGTGTTCCAATTGATCTCATCATGGTTTGGTTCTGCAGACAGATGACAATACTACTGCAATATGAGAAGATATTCTGACATTTTTAACAGATTACTAACATTGAGATCTCATTTCGAAACAAAGCCATGAACCAGATACCAAACATCAACAAAGTGATTCTAAAACCAGACAAGCACTTCTCACTTAAAAAAAAAAGACAACAGCAAATGAAACCACGAAAGATTTAATAACTAGATCGTGTTAGCTGCACCTATATACATCTCTACTTCCTACACAAGAGTTCCCACTGTTACAGTCCAACTCTCCATTCTGGCTGGTACTCCTTTCCGTCTCAAATATCACCAATGCCAAAGGAACACATTTATTTTTATTGTATCTCCATAATCTTCCAACTAAACCATTTATAAAATCATGAGTCTAAACAGAAGGAAGCTGAGGAGACATAAAAATCACTGTTCATGGTCTTCCATTAAAGTCAGTTTGATTGAGGATTGCTGAGTAACAAAGGGGAAAAACATGTTTATAGTTTCTGATTCAGACAGAACTGTAGGCAAAAGAAGTTGTTAGCTAAGTGCAAAAAACCCACAGCTTATCAGAAAGCAAGCTGCTTTTTCCTTCTAAATATCAAGAAGTTGAAGTATTTATGCCTTGATGACAAATTTAGACTGGTAAAAATTGCAGCTTAAGGCACATTACAGGATAGATGAGATGTAGGAAAATAGTTCAAATCAGACAGACGAAAGATCTTATAAACAGCTTGTTCCTTAAGTAGCTTGACCATGTGAACATGTCGACTGCCATGAAGGTGTCACTGCCTGCCAAGAAAGGGTTTAAAAGGAGGTAAGAGGTAGGAGAGAGAAGTGAGCCCGAGCACACTGGAAACATGAGTGTATCAGTAAGATCATCTGAGGATACTGCAGAAGAAGTATCAGAGACATTTCGTCTAGAGGACAAACACCAGTAGCTCAGATTTAATGATTTTCAGGCATCTGAAAAATGCTCTGTGGAAAAAGTCCACTTTGGTGGAAATGACTATGTCAGGCCCTCTCAAACAGCAAGAGCAAAGGAAGCACTTCAGTTCTACAGGAGCAGTGTAGGGAAGAGCCACTGTTCACAGACTGCCTCTAAGCCTGACCACTGCCTGGCTGTGCTCCTGGTACAGGCCATGTGGTGATGCTTGTTCATGGATAAGCCTCTGGCCACAGCCACTACTCCAGCTGCCAGCCAGGACTGAGCCACAGCCCTGGCTCCTGACCCACACCAACCTGGGAGAGCCCTTTCCTCTCATCCCCAGTATGGCACTCTGTGCCGAGTCCTCATTCAGCCTCTGCACATGTGCACTCCCACCCTCTGTTTGGAAGAGTGACATTGTTTTAAACTAAACCTACTACCACCAATGCAAGATCAAAATATCTGAAGCGTTGATTATCAAAATGCCAGCTTTGAACAACAGGGGATTGTGCAATACAGATGCAGGTGTACAGTGTTCCCTAAAAAGCTGTAACAAAACCACATTTTGTTTAAAGCACTCTTTTTCTCTTCCTTTTTTTTTTTTTTTTGATATGTACTGCCAGGTCAGCTAGCCAAACTGGTTCTGCATGTGGCACCAGGACTAGGTAAGGAGCCAATTTATCTGCAGAGGAATATCATTCCCTAAACCACTCCTCTCACCTTTTGGCAGATGGAAACTACACAGACCAAGGGTTTAGTTCTGTGCTATCACTTCCAGTGCCCTGGGAAGTGCATATTTTAACTTCCTGGTAAGAGTCCTATTACCCAGTCTCATCTGAGCATGTTATGACAATGGAAACACTCCAGCTAGTGTTTCTTAATTCCAGAATTAGTCAAAGGACAGAGTCCAGTCTCTCTGCACAGAATGCACATAAGCTTTACCTTGACCTTGTGTTGTAGACATTATACAGCACTGGCTGCTCCCTACAAATCTCATGGTTTCCTGCCAAGTACCAATGTGGAGTCTTTTGTTTGTGTTTCAAAAATAGAAGAAGAAATGAAGTAAAAACTGTATTTTAGGAAATAAATGAAACTTTCTCATGATTTTCAGAGTAATTTGTAATTCAGAACAAGTACTGGAAAAAATTGAATCTAACATCTATTTGTTTTCATAATACATATCCACATTGTTATATATTAAAAGAAACTTTAACAGAGAATCACATCCTCTTACAATTAAATACAGTGACAGTGAGCAGCAGTTCCTAAGTTTTGGGATTAAATCTATTCGTCCATTTGATTTAGTTATTTTTAAGAACAATATTATATACAAGTTAGAATAGCAGCCACTCCCATATAAGTGAAAAGTGGATATTGAGACAATAAAAATGATGCACTGCATGCAGCTTTATTTTTAAATAGAGATGCTATAAAGTCACACCTTGAACAACTTCCTTCCCATCCTTCCTCAGTAAAACAACTTGATAAAAAATGGGGTATGTATTTGCTTCCAGTTCACTGATCTTCACAATGCTCTACTCTGGAGGTCTCTTGAGTTACTGGTGCTTTGACACAGAGTTGATCCTTAATTTCATCATTTCACTTGTTTCCTTATTATTTGTCTAGCACAGAAATAGCCACCTCATGTGCCAGGGACCCAACTTCTCTTGGAAGTTCTCCCTTCTGGAGTGTGTTCTGAAAAACCATACTGCTCCATTCCAAATTTAGGGCCACCTCACCTTGTATCACATTTACCTGCAGAGTGTTGTTCCAGTGTTTTCCAGGTCCTGACTTGAAAGGTGTGCTCCCGTTTCCCGTAACAAATTAATCACTGGTATGTGCCTTTATGAGAGGAACAGAAAAAAATGAGAAAGTATCTCTCTACCAGTAGGTTTTTCTCACCTAAATCCAGCATGATCATATACTGAAAGAGTCAGGAAAAGTTCTTACATCTTACTTTCCACAATCACAGAACCAGGGAATCTTCTCCAAGGTGACAGATGTAGTAAACAGAGCTTCCCTCCCTCTCAAAAATTCTTTCATATACTAAGCTCATGGAAGTGTTAAGTTCAGCTCTAAAAAGGAAAGGGATGCATATTCTTCTCTTCCAAGGATTCTTAGTATCTTTACATTAGTGCTAGCTTAATTTAAGAGTAGAAATATTAGTGATTGAAATACATGCAAATAGTGAGAATATTTATTACATAGTATCATTTCTGTACTTTAAAGAATACAGTGCCCACATATATCAGTCTTAAATAAAACCTGTGTCTTGCAGATAAGTAATGAATCTTTACATTAACGTGGAAGCTTAATCAGGTTTTTAGGACTTCAAAATGATGGCAAGTGTTCTTATGAACTTCCATCAAAAGAACATCTTTTCCTAACCCCCTCCTCCCAATGCCTTTATTATTTATTTCCACCTGGAGATTTTAGGAGGTCTTCCTTGTCCTTTCCTTTGAGATAAAGGGACAAATAGCACTACCAGCCAATACCTACACCTTAGTCAGATGCTGGAGAAACTCTATGGGAAAGGCTGCTCTCTAAAGGCTTGGCTGTGGGTAGAAAATAACATGACAGGTGCAAAAATGTGTAAAATAAGTTTTTCGTAAATAACCTAGTGAAAAGTTCAGAACTAGGTTCAAAAAGGAGGTGACAAAGTGCTTCTCTGCTAAACAACTGATCGAGTATATAAGCCAATGCACAGGGTTTTTTTCTCTCCAGAAAGAGCATGATGACCCAGTAGATCAGGAATAGTTTCACAGTTCCTATTTTAAGTAAGCTACTATAATACTTCAAAACAAAGAGGTAGGCTTATCACTTAATAGGAAATATAGGAGCTTTTCCAATCCATTAGCTAAAAGCTCATCTGTAGTAATTAAAAATAAAAAATAAGCTCCCATACACTTTCCTCTTAATTACTTGCATTTTCTTGGTGATAGCCATCAGGCTTTTAATTTTTGAACTGGATTAAACCATTTATCTAATCCCACTGCCTCCTTTTAGGAAATTCCATCTTCAATCAGAAGCTACTTTACAGTTATCCATATAAAGCCTATGTAAGCTTGCATGTTTCACATATGATCTTTAGTTTACAAACTAACCAAAGAAATGTACCTACGCTATAAGAATAATTTTGTTTTTCCAAACATACATTATTGAACCTAGCAAACCAATTTTTTTAAAAATTGTACTTTGTTTCAATTGCCAGCCAAAAAATAAAATAAAATTTTATCCTTTGTTTCATACAAAGCATTGCTGGAACAGCACATGCTTCAGGTTTGCTCAGTTATCTAAAATATTCTCTCAGGTGGGTCCCTTACAACGTGGCTAGTCATCCACAAGCATCTCCTTGAGCCAGCAAATAACGGCATGGTTTCCTATTTTTCAATCTGTGGTGAAGAACAGATTCTACATGTATGAGCTTTTTAATTCTTAGTCTTAAGCAAAACAGTAATTAGCTGAAATGAAATTTGACCTAAAATATATTGAAGTAGAACATGTCTGTTCACTCAAGCTCTCATTGGGTACTGAGCTGAATATGGGGAGTGTCTGTTTACTCTCCAACGACTGCCCTGGAGTATTTCTCATTTCCCACCTTATACAGGAAATCACAGCATGAAACCAGCAGTTTTAAAAATAAAAGCTATTCTATGGGATAAGTCTAAAAGGTAAAAGGCAGCAAAGCATGTAATGTGTGGTATCTTCCCTCAGTGTGTTCCCCCAATGAGGTTCTTTAGCTCTGGATTCCAGTGAAACGCCAGGTTTTCTCTTCCTGTTATAACTATTTACTCCTCACTGGTAGCAAAATTCCCTCCAGAAAGCATTTCACATCCTACTTGTACCATAGAACCATTACTACTCTGAGTGGGACTCTATAAATCTTTGGTACAGACAGATTTGGGAGCATTTACCCTGCTCATTTAATACAGCAAATTTAAATGAGAAAAAGAAAAGTGGCTTGAAATAAATCTTTAAGCATTGAAACTGTGTTAACTAACAAGAAATGCTTACAATAAAGCATTTCTAAATAGAAATACAATGTTTCATTGACTGGAAGGCATTCAAAATCATGTTTCTTCATATGGTGGGAAGAAGAGGTGTCTGCTATTGCTTGTTAAGAGAAAGGGTAAAAAGAAGAGGAAGAATAGGGACAAATACTAATGCACAACTTAAAAGTGTTAGATTTAGTACTGTGATTATGAAGTGCAGATCTGTCCAAGAAAGCAAACAGACCACCTCTCACATTCCCATCACTCAACATGAAAACTATGCGGGAGGTGAGTTGCACTGCAGCTTGTTCCTACTTGCACCCAAACACTATCTACATTCTGAAGAAACTCAAGCCCTATCTAGAGCACCACTTCTTCTGTCTTGTACCTACCACAAGGGCATTATTCATATTTCAAGAGTCTGTCTGTGAATTTTCTGATACTGTTGTGTCTTAGGCACATGAGAGATATTTGTCTTTAGAAATTGTTTCTTTAAGTGCTGCTCTCCTGTGGCATTACAGCAGCCTCCCAAGGGTCACAATATAGCTGATCTCAAGTTGAGGTCATGTCATGAGCCATGAACTTCTTAGGAACAATTCCAGTGCAGTCCCTGTTCTAAGGTGACAGCACAAAACCAAGAGCAGAGGAACTGCTGGACAATGAAAGTTCAAGGTGTAGAGGGAGGGACAACATCCCCGGCTGCATGTCCAGTCTAGCTCCACCTGATAAGCATTGTCACCTCTGAGCTGTTCCTGACTCTCCCTCTGTTACCCAACCATTGCTCTTAGTCAGACAGGCTATAGAAACAATGCTATACTGCACATGTTACTTTAGTTAGCCTTTGCACAATACTACCACTGTCATTCATCCCTCTCCAAAGGAAAAAACAAATAGAGAAAAGATGTTTCTAGTGTCTTGTCTCTTCCAGGTTCCATTATTTATAACACTGGGCATAAAAACTCCAATGTACACTAATATTTTAATGTGTTAATAACAAAATATATGATTTGGTGCAGTCTTCAAGACTCAGTGCTATGAGTGAAGTCTGAGTTCCAGATAAAGACATCTGAACTCTTACCAGTTCACCACGGCTGTGGATTCACAGCAATCAAGGTTCTGTACAGTACATATCATCACGGGCCCTCACTTGGCAGACACATATTAAAGTGAATCAACTTCAAAAGGGATGAATCATACATGTGAAATTAACACACATGTAAGAGTTTGCAGGATTG
Organism: Formicarius rufipectus; assembly: GCA_013399695.1. NCBI lineage: Eukaryota > Metazoa > Chordata > Aves > Passeriformes > Formicariidae > Formicarius > Formicarius rufipectus. The sequence goes on from VXAU01001363.1 coordinate 310,406, forward strand.
GGGCCTTAGGGTGCACACCTTCCACCAACTCTCTTTAAAGAAATGCAGGTGTAATGTATATCCAAACTTGACTGGCTTCATTCTTTTTCATGCTTGCTCCCTTAGCAACCAGAATGGTTATGGCAGGATCAGCTTGGTTTCACTTCTTCAGTTTGCTCCATAGTATCAGTGGGAACTTTATGCTCAGACACTGTAAGGACAGGCTTCAGTGTACCAGTGGTGGTTAGATTTTCACTATGCCTTAGATTTCCTGAAGTAATGTAAATGTAACCTTGCAAAATATCAAGTATTTAAATTCATATTTACGTGGGAGGTAATTTTACTGCCTCTAATCTGATGTTCTCACAACACTGTATGAGCAACTCCCCATTTTCAACCTTTTACCACTGTTCTACAAGTAAATGGAAGTGCTTTTACTACTTAAAATACACACAATTTTTATTCAAGACATTTTCCTGCTTAGAGAGTTTCTGTTATTAAAAAAATATTATTCTATTGTTTTGAAAATTAATTATCCCTTGAGGGTGCTGTAAGAAATTAAAGGAATGCTACTTATTTTGATGTCAAGCAACTGGCCTAAATTCACAGTGGTCTGTTTATCTTCATGCATAAAGTGAGACTACAAGCAAATTGCAGAGTTACAAATGAAAAAGCAGAAATGCAGTAGTTTATTTCTTGATTAGAAAGAAACAAAGAAAGAGTCACTTAAAGTCAAAAAATTTAAGAGGCTATCACTGCCATACATCAAGTTGCTGGTCTATCAGCTGACAGTGCTATGTTAGGAAGCTTTTAAGAAGAGACATAACTCCCGATCATTACGAATTATTAAGTGGAAAAGAGAAATCAGTCATCTTTATATAGGTTTGCATGCTGGTTAAAAGGCAAGCCACTGAGAAATGTAACGTAAAAGACCGACAGAAAGCTATTTTTAAGATGAGTGGATACTGTATTGCAGTTAAATGCCAATTAAACAAATATTAATTCTCAGGAAATGGGATTAAGCTGATGCAATATTCAGTAAAACTGAGAAAGTTACAATATTAAACAGTTTAAAGCATTGACTACTCATTAACATCAGTTTTCCCTCTTCTCTCTCTGCCACTTTGTATGCTGCATCATGATAATCTCTCCACTTTCAGCTTGCAACTGTTTAATAAAAGGAATTTAAATATTTCTGTAGCAGAAATCTTTTTAGTGGGTATCTAATTACACACATATACAGCTGTCTGCTCTTTAGCGTTCTCCTTTATATGCTTACCAGTGTGAAATGCAGTGAGTACACAGCAGATCATAAATACACATTTATGAGATTAGTTCAAAGTCAACTCTTCCTCTCATTCCAACAGTAGAAACAAAAAGAGAAACTGAAAATGGTTATGGTGCACTTTCCTTTTACAACTCCCTGCATTAAAATGGGTGTGCAGTTTTAAAGAGCTTAAGAGTCGTAGTAGGAGTCTAATATAGGAGTGGCAATGCTAAGGAATCCAAACAACAAGCTCATGTGAAATTCCTCAGGCGGTAGATGGGTGCGGTAAAAAAAGTAGGTGCCTGATTTGCAGGAACATCTAATAGTATCTAATGCTTTAGCATTTTCTCACATTGGACCAGAGCCACCTCTATTCAGCTGCAAGGTTATCTGTTTGATTTGCTGTTGGGCTTGTTTTTGTTTTCAGACTTTAAGGGTTTTCCAATGAAGGGCTTATATATTCACGAGGTAAAGCAACAAAGCCATAAGGGACCATGCAGTAGGTATGGCAATAGCACAGTGTGGCCACGCAAGACTTCAAGTCCCACATTAATAGAGCCCTTTGAGTTTTCTACATCTGATTTCTGAGACAGAAGAAGCCTTCAAGTTATTCCCGGACTGTCAGGCCTCCCAGGGAGCTAACTCCAGCTTGACAAACCAGGTGAACCTGTCAACATTAGAAAGCTGAAGGAGTATTTGGGGACAGTCATCCATGAAGACCATAAAAATTCAATCATCCCAAGCCCCTGTATAGAAAAAAATGGCTTCTCACCTGCCACGATACAGACTGAATATGAGATAAGGAGCTGAAAGTGGATCAAAGAAACAAGGAGAGATTATGTTATGCAGTTTCTAACACGTTTGAAGACCAATGGCTCTATGAATCCTCAGGCTATACAAACTAAGTGTTTTTAAATTAAATTTTGATTGCTGATAGCTATTACACTCTGTGCTATGGCCATTCCTTAGAACTATACAACATGGAACAGACTGGTAAATCACGAGTCCATGGCTACCATTCCAGACCTGCTGATATTCATACCAGCAGGAAGAGGAAATCCACAAAGCAGGCAGGGCTATGCAGCCATCCCACATAATTATGAGTGGGTGGAAGGGAAAAATCAAAAACCAGTCATCCAGCAAGAGAGTCAGGAGAGCACTGGTGGAAGGGAAAGATTAAAACATGTCAACCTACCGGTATATTTTGTGCCAATTGAAACAGTCTGGTCTTCATGAGAAAGGAAGGGCGGAAAGAAAACAGACAGCCCATGGTCCTGTACTCTCACTTCTGACAGTCAAAAGGAATGATCAGTTTGACTCTGTTTTATAAGGAAGCCTCAGAATAAAGAGTGGAGCCCTGAAATTATGGACAAAGTCTTGGCAGGAAGACAGCAATAGGTTACCTTATGCTAAAAGTCTGCATGCATACCAAGTTGTTTGCTTTCATTTCATATTATCTTAGAAAAATTTTTCACTTAGGCTAGTTGCAGCCTTTGAAATAAAGCTGCTATAGGTTACTTTAACTGCCATCACTTACACATGACTGCTGAGACAAAAGAAGACCAAAATACAGCAGTGGACTTGAAATTCAAAACGATAGAAAGTCTATAAACTTTACAACGAGTGGTATCTAAATTGTTACCTGAACTTGATCGCATTCATCAGCGGGGTAGATCCGTATCTGTCTCGAGCATAAACGGTCGCACCAGATGTCAACAAATACTCAACTAGTGGTAGATGCCCTTCAGAGGCTGCAATATGAAGGGGAGTTCGGCCATCATAGTCTCCACAGCTCAAGTTTCCACCCTGCAAAAGGACATATCCTTCACATGCTAAAAAGATAATGGCTGCACATTAGGTCACACAGTAGGTGCATACTTCACATTTTAATTCTGCCACCAAATCGCTATGCTTGTCAAACTTAATCTTGTAGGATTGTTTCAGTGCCAATGAAGATATTTATTCCACTTTCTGCATGTTTTCCCCTCAGATATGTGCTTTACTTTGGCGTGCCATACAGCAGCTTTGTATCTATAGAGTGCTAATTTTACTTGTCTTAGTTTATTCTTACTTTCAAGATATATTTATCCTTTCTCAAGGCCCCCTAACAAAGTCTCAAGAGTAGGGTAAACACATGACAAAGGTAGAAAAAAACCAAAAAAAGACAAGACAGGGAAATGCCTGTTTCTTTTTACAGGTATTACCCAAGTTAGAGCTATGGGGAGAGCCAGAAATCCTGAATTAGCACTGCACTGTGTTTTGCTTAAATATAATTTTCAAGTTCTTTTTTTTTAATCATGACAGATTTACATCCAAAAGCTAGATACTATGAATATACATAAATAAAGGGAAAAGTAGCACAAACCATTTTAAAATGTTCCAAAGTTAGCAGATAAGAACTTGCATTTTAATCTACCTGTATTTTCACAGTTCAAAAGAAAATATAAACAGCTGAAAACCAGAGAGGGGAAAGAACATACCAGTTTTGAAAAGCAAAGACCTTGTAATAGTCAAAGCACTTTGAATCTAAGACTTAGGTAGTCAATTCCAGGGAGCATACCTTCTTCCTATCAGTTATAGTGCTATTTAAAAATTAATGTTTTGTACAAACTGTTAATTTTACATTACCATTTCTGCTATGGCTCTTAGTGCATCTATGTCACCCAGTTTAGCTGCAGCACAAGCCAAAGTTGGAATTAATGCATCTCTTACAGCTTCTAATTCCTGAGAAACAAATAAAATTAAACATTTAATATCAGCTTTGCCTGTAATGGGATTGATATCCAAGTCATAAAAACACTGCCCTTGCTTTCATGTAAAGTTTCCAAATTAGTCATTTGGGTATTTAAAAATCTTAGCATTTGATTCTTGGAAGGAAAGAAGTCTCATGTTTATTTTACATTTTGTCAGTCTAACGTCCATAAGATTTATACTCCTCCCTGGCAACACTACAAGCACCTGATGTCTATATATACACACCATTTAAGGTGCACACACTAATTGCCATCTCTCTACTGCCATAGCTACAAGTCAGTACAGTAAGACAAACTGTGCTGGTGGGAGTTGGAAAAGACCATATAGTCCAGTCTCCTCAAGACCGGATCAACTTTATTCATGGGATTCCTCAGACAGTTGTACAATCTGTATTTACAGACCTACACTGATAAACCCCCTAGGCCTTCTGAATATCCTCCCAGTTCTCATTCTCACTAAAGAAGGACCATATATTTTCATTAGTTACTAAAAATCCCATCTTCCCTGAAACCAAGTCAAGAGAAAAGTGAGTATTTGTAAAACCAATACTACATTTTCTAATTTTCCAGTTGGGAGGGACTAATGCTATGCACAAGTGTCCCTACACTTGTGTAGTGCTTCCTTAGTATCAGCCTTCTATGACTGCATGTACAATTAAGCTGTTTTGCCCATTATTATTTGGATTGCTCCAAGCTGTCAATACATTTGACCACAAAAAATAAAAAGCATTTCTTCATATCATTGATACCCTGAATTACAGCATCTGTCTGAGGCTTGTTATTGCAACCAGCCAGCCAGGAAAATAAAGCCAAGATGAGTCTACAAAGCAGGGGGGGGGGAAAGTTAATATGTTTCTAATTAAAAACATTTTAGTGTCATTGTGTCCTTTCTCCCTAATCCAACTGGTTAGCTGGGAAACTCAGAACTAACAACAAGTAATATAAAAGCTCCAGTATTCCATTTTTCTTTCAGTGTTGCTGTTTGCCTTTAATCTAGTTTCATTTAACTGACTTTGCAGCTTTACATGATATTAATTCTAAATATTTAAGTATATACCTCCTTGCTGCTGATACTTAGAGATTTGGCAATCACTTGAATAAACTTGCTATCTCTCAGAGAGATCTTGGCTCCTGTGGGTACAACAGTCATTTCTCCTCTCAGATTCTCACTCAGCATCTGAAAAGCAAGCAATCAAACCCTTTGTTAGCAGAGGAGAAATATGGTGGTAGTCTTAGGATCAAGTTAGAAAATTGTTTGCAAGAATTATGGAAAGTAATTAAATGCAGAGAAAAGATTAAAGAAATAGTTACTTCCCCGTGAAGATTGCACGTTTAGAAAGACAAAGGAGGGAGAGAGAGACAGGAAAACAAAACTTTCTTCCAAAGCAAAGAAACCAAAATAAGCACGTAACTAAACACCCCCATTTTGAGAGTATGCAGACAAAAGTTCCCTAGTGGGGTAAGCTGCAGCCTACTTTAAAACACAAAGATGGTGAGTAATTAGCAGAGTGAGGCTTCAGACCAGAATATTCTGAAATGCTGCCTTTTGCCAGCATTCACAAACCTCAGGATTCCTACACAGACTGTGTATACAGGCCTCAAAACAAAGCCCAGTGCTGCCTGTGGACAGTTGTGTAAGTCCATGGGTTTTTGAATTAGCCCTGATTTTATTAAAATTTGGCCATGGATCCAGCTCTGAATGCAGAGGGTCTACAGTAGTACTAGTCATTCAGTATCCAAACAGGCATGTAACACTTTGCAGGATGGATGCACCCAATATAACTTGGAAAAAAAACCTCCAAAAAGTCGGTCAATTAATGTGTAGAAAGTACCTAAATACAGCAATAAAGAAATGAAAAAACTGCAAAAGACAGATTCTGGGAAATCTGGAGAACACAGATAGAAGCCAGTCATTAAGAAAAAACAACCAGTTTTCTCAATTCTGACAATTTTACATACTGGCACTCATTCACATAAGGTTGCTGAGGCAGCTATAAAGCATATAGTTATTTCAATTAGAATTTTAAAAAGCAGGATTGTGAAAGTTTGCAAGAAACAGATGCGATGTTGGAAGGAGGAATGCCCCAGGTTTACTTATGTCTAGGCATGCCCTTTATTAAAAAATAACCTCCAAGAGCTGACAACACCATAGCTGTCTGCTGGAAAAGTCCCATCTCTGTAACTCAGAGGATACCAACAGCTTTGGCACACTTAGAATCTGACAGGTTGAGATCATTGCTTTACACAGGTAACCTTAGCAATTGGCACCTGTGCTAAGTGCACCCAGTGCAAAGCCCTACGTGCCTTACTCAGTCCTACCAGCTCTTCACACATTTGTGTCTGGGGGCACATTCCTTCCTTCTTCATGTTGAAAGAGAATCCTAAAATAACCACGCCAGCTTCAGGAAAGCTTCCGTCTCTTGGGAGACTATTGTTTGGTGATATGTTTAGCTGAAGATATTGCCACAGACAACATATTTCCAAGCTTTCTTCCTCTCCTGGTCTCTACCACTCATTCCTGCCCAGGCAATGCAGCATGCTGCTCCCCCAGTTGTGCCAACACAATTGTTTGTGGGTCTCTACAGTGAGTCAAAAGAGGAAATCAATCCTGCATAACTCAAAGATATTACATTAGTAATTTTGTTTTTCAAACCATATAAGGGAGGTCCAGCATATCACCGGACAAAAACTTTGTAGCACATTCCAGAGGGCAGCACATGAAGATGTAGAAATACTGTGTGCCAGTGGTACCTTTAACAGCCTATCATCAAATCCTCACCTGAGTAAGTCAGCTATCTCACCTCAGCAAACTGGATCTCAAATTAAGTTTTAACTCACACACCTAGGCGGGAAGCCAGCTGGGAAGATTTCTTCTGTCCCAGGTCAAATAATCCTTTGTGCAAGAGATGAAAGTCTGCATTAAAAACCCCAAGCCGGTGCATGTTCTGGGGTGAGTGTGCCAAAGGGGCAGCAGTGAAGAGTTGGTGTTTCTAAAGTGTATATTCACAAATACATGCAATACCACTACTCCACAGAGCACTGTGTTGCCTGCCAAGCATGTTCTTGCACAGAGTATGTTCCTGAGATCCTCACTTAAGACACACACAGCTCCTCCTCCTCCCATTTTTCAGAGCCAGGGCTTTAGCAAACAACTGAAAGCTCCGAGGCTGAAACTGTTCCTAAGCATGGTAAGTGGTACTTCCAGCCACCACACTTATGATTACAGGTATCCAAACATGTTTGTCTAAACAGCTGCTGCTAGTTGGAAGATACGGAGCATGAAATAATGATCAAATTTGTTTCAGTTTAAATAAAAAGAAAGCACCATGGTGAGGTACTCACGTGCATGCAGTGTTAAGTCTGGAGAGTGACTCATCATGATGTCAGCTCCCAGAGTGTCAGGATTATGATTTCACTGCATGCAAGCACAGAAACTCAGGCATTCCTGCAGACTGCTGCTCCCTTATCTAACTCATAGCAATATGCTCCTTGTATAAAAGGAACATGATAAATAGCTATATAACTTGCAGAAAGAAAGCCTTGATTAAGCAACCAATGAACAGAAATAATACTGTTAAAAGGGTTCTGAATTTAAAAGCAGCTGGTTCTTAGAATAAACCTTTATTTTTTAATGTATTTTAATGTGTATCTCCTCTTAGAGAACTAAAATCTAACACTCTTACAAACAGTGCTGTAAAGGAAGAGGCTGTAGGCAATGCTTATTTTGAGAATTAGCTGTGTGTGAATGAGTCTGGGATGAAATCTTCACTACACTAAAATCACTGACAAGATCTTTGCTGACTTCAGTAGGGTTGAGATTCTGTCTCCCATATGAATTTCCACAGTTTTCAGTACAGAAAATATCCAAGCTAGACTACTGCCATTTAAGGATGTAATTTTTATGGTGTGGTCATGGTCTTCACCTGACTTATGCAGGGAATTTTTTTTCTCTCCAAATCCACATACATTTATTTGTCTAATAGTATTTTCCTTCAGGAAAAAAAACCACAAACCAAACCAAAACAAAAAAACAACACAGGGTCTTCACATTATGGCTCTGAAAACTATTGCTTTTATATGCAAGAGAGAAGCTCAAGGCATGAAGCTAGGCAGAAGTTAACACACTGGATGGGAAATAAAGTCTTTCGAGGTCACACTAAAATATTTACCTGCTTCTTCTCCTCCCAGCTAAGGTTTCTCTTGCTGAGAGTGTATGACAGTTTAGTTAGGGCTGCCTCTGGTGTCATATCACCTCCAGGAATTACTCCAACATCAGCGAGAGTCTGAATAAAAAGGAATAATGATTCCAATTAGCATAGCACTCAGAAATACCTGTGTGTACAGAAAAGGCATATAAATGATGAGCAGCTACATAGAACACAGTATGCAGCTGAGCCTCCACTCTCTTGCTCCTCCTACTGCCACTGTAATTTTTGTAATTTTAGTTATCAAATGCCAAGCAAATACTAGAGTGAGCTGAATAAAGATGACTTTTACTTTAAATTCATTTTCATGCAATAACACAGAAGAAGTCCACCAAATGTTTGCCACGGTCACTTACTATGCTAAAAGGGAAAGGTTACAGGTCCATATCAACTATCTGCAGAGTTGTCAAATTCCCTTTATTGAAAAGCTGCAGTTACTATGTTTTAACCCAGTGGCATTTTGAACATTGCCAAGTAGGCTGTTCTCACACAGACATATTTACCATTCTTTTATGGGGCATTGCCTTGGATGAATTCCAGCACTACAGCATGCTCACAGCGGGAGTGCTTTCAGATCCTTTCAGGCAGCACGAGCAGTATGATTTAGAAGATGCAACTAAAATATGTAATTTACACAGTTCTGACAAGAACAACTAAAAAAGATGACCTTTTAAATTTATCTTTTTGGTAGTTAGAAAACCCCCACAATCTGAACAGAAGCAAAAAGAAGGATCTTTGCTATGATCAGCAAGCCTCATAAGTGTACAAAACAGCAAAGACAAAGGAGATTTCAGATCTCTTGTCACTTAACTGTACCTGGGCAAATCATGGATCATCCTCTTTGCCATAATGTGATGCCTCACAGTTAAGCACCTTGAACTAGGTTCTTGCACTGCATTTCATTGTTAAGCATCTTATATATAAACTTAAGCTTTTTGTGGCTTAGCTAATATTTACAAGCAAGATACAGAGCCTTAATTAGCTCGTTAACCACCTCCAAGAGACCCAGACTAACATTTTATTCAAAGTCCCATGGGAAAACATACAGAGAAGGTGAGAAATATTTTCTGTACTGCAGCACTAACCAAAGAACAGTTAGGGCTTTTTCAGCAGGTTTGAGAAAGAGGAGGAGGAAGGGATTTCCCAGCTTCCTTCCTGAAGTCCCCTCAGTTTTGAGTTTCGACTGTGTAGACAGATCAGAGGCCAGACATTCAGTTAATTAAAACAAACACTTCAAGGGAAACCAGGGACTCAGGTGACCAACCCAGCCAGCTTGTATGAGTGAAAACTGGCCCAGCCATGTGCAAAGACCTTTGCAATATTTCATTTACAGAAAAATCAAAGTAAAATTAACATTACAGCAACTTTACAGGATTTATCCATGATACTTTCTCCACTGAGTGGTTCCTCATGAAAAGGAGAAGGAAACAAAAGAACAAGCATGAAGTAATTTTGTAGGACTTGGCTCAGTCAGTGCTGTTCTCAAAAGATGCCAAGAAAACAGGGCAGTCTCCATCAATTGATGCCAAAGAAACATAGCACATACTCCATATAAAAAGTGGAAAGCAGAAGGGAACACATTTCCACACAGCCTTACAGTGGTTCAGTAAGATCTGAGCAGACTCTTTCAATTCAGCATATCAACAGTCTGGATCAGACTGCAAAAAGCCATTTTAAAGGTGTCTACTTGGAGAATCTTTTAACCACTGCATAGAAAAGGTTTTTTTTTTCTTCCTACCATACATTTTTGCAATTAATTTCAAGCAGATGATCACATAAAAGCTAGGCTTCATTTTCATGTTGTTTTTCAAATATGTTATGTCTTTCATTGACTTAACGGCCAGCTTTCTTCCATGTGAACTGTTCTATCTAATCCATGTATTCCTATAGTATTTGCTACAGAGCATGGGATCTTTGCAAATATCAGTAACTCTCAAAACATCTCCATTAAGTTAAGGAAAAGTTTTACCAATACCCAAATAACTGCCTATATCAGAAAATACCAAGTTTGGATATGAAGGAGGTAGAAAGAAACTCTTACAATCTCCCTTTCTTTCTCCTCAAAACAGACTATGTGCAAATATAATCTAAAGCTGTGTCAAAACCAAAGTTAAAAGAGACAGGTTTCAGCACCAGACTAGGGTATTTAGGTTTGCCATGCAGTTAGAGAAAAGGCTGGCTCTGCCAGACAGGTGGTTACTCCCAACAAAACCAGGTGTCTAAAGCAGCAGGATGAGTCACCCTCTGGTAGAGCAATTTAATGGCTGGTCTTTTTCTAAAGGCCAGTTAAACCAGCTTCCTTCACACTACCACATGCCAACACATATTCTTATATGGCTTTGAGCTCTTATTAGTCCCAGTGATGTCATATTTTAATACACAATTGAGAAACTCATTTGAGAATGAGTTTAATACACAATTGAGAAACCCTAAACATTGACAGTATGTACACAAAGCCTGCTTTAAACTAGTCCTCATGGGTTAAACTAAACTGATTTCCACTCTTCAAGACAAACGGTTCCTTACATACTTTTCTCCAATCTTACTCTGAAATCAGTTGCACTCTCAGCCAAAGAATTGGGATTTGGGATATTGCTTGCATCTGCAGGCTTTCCTAATGCTCCTATACTATAGTTAAGGAACAGCTATCCTATCAAGCACTACTTTATTTGATCATCTGACCCCTAAACTAGTGTTTAGCTCAGTGGAATCCCACTGAGAGAGATACCACCAATCTAATGCAAAGTATCCTGGAGTGCTGCACATGACAGGAGTAAGCAATCACTAATTTGGGATCTGAGCTGACTGTTTCCACCATTCTGACCAGAAGTAGCAAGATCTTGTTAGCAGATACACATTTAAATGCTTCTGGATAAAGATTTTTCAGATGCAGTTATTTTATGAGCAATAACCTTACAGTTAATAAACCTGGTTTTATACACTGGGACTACTAGCAGTAGTATCAGTGGTATGTTTCTTTTACATAGCAGTGGAGTCTGAAGTCACTGCAGAGTCCTCACCTGCCCTGTAGCATAGACAGTTTTAACAGACCCCCGTAAGCACTGGGTGCAGTTTAGAATCACTACTTTTCGTTCAGCTGCTTTCTTCAGTTCCTCCAGCAGGTCCTCTCTGTTGTTTGGGGCATTGCCACTTCCATAAGTTTCAAGGACGATGCCCTCAATTGGAGGCTGAAGAAATGCTTTTACCTGTTTAAAAACAAGACAGGGAAGAGAGACAAAAGGTATGTTTCAGTCACCTTAAAATTTTCATGTGTGGCACAGCATTTTTTAAAATGGTCTATTCCTGCTATAATCTTACAGACTCTCATGCCTTATGGTCATCTTATGCCCTTCTGTGCTCCTCATTTGCAATAACTGAGACTGGAGAATAAACTTTAAAAGAATGACAATTTCCCTCTCTAGTTTCCTTGAAAATTTCTAGAGGGATAGATTTGAAAATAAACTATTTTGTACAGTCATTACCTGAATGTGAGAAAGGATGCTATCGTTCAAGTGTCATTAACAGGCTATACAGTTGCACCAGTATTTGGCAGAACAAAAATGTAAATTTACACTCAGTAAATAAATGTACAATCACTGAGACCAGAACTCCCCACCCCTGCTCAATTTTTTTTGCTTTAGCAGAGATTTTTTTAAACCGATATCTGCCTAAGAGAGAGAGTGTTTCACCATTCAGGAAAGAACTGTCTAATTAAGCCTGGGGTTTTTTAACCCAAACCCCAATTGATTTAACTTAAAGAGTTTTTAAAAAAAGAGAGACACTAATATATTCAGGGCCAGTTGATACGGAATGAGATATTTTGCCTCACTGTAAGAGAATGCCTAGGAAAGTCCTTTTCCTATAAAGATTTATTTTAAACAACCTAGACATTTCCTTGCTGATCACATATGCTAAATGCAATACACTGTAAACCCCCATGAGGCTAACTATGCAGTTGGAGTTTTATTGCAAATACACCACCCCTCTGTCTTTCCATCTGTTCATATTCACCTAAAAAGAATGGTGATATAATTGAGGAGTGCTGCTTAAACTACTGGATTCAATTTAAGATGGCAAGAGCCACAAAAGACTTGTCTATTTAATGGAACTAATATTAGACAAGAATTTAAAGACTAATTTACCTAAAATCACAGTCTGCAAAACAGTTTCTAAAGGCAAAAACAAATCCCACTTCTCATTTTCTGCTCTCTGTGAATTGTGAGGGTCATGTTAACCACCAGTGTGGGACAAAATGAACCTTAAAAAAGAAGCAGGAGTTGCAGAAATAATCACACTCCACCCACCATATCTTGTATTCTTTGACAAGATATCTATTAATATGCTTCAATATGCAGCAAGAGAGCATTTTCCTGGTCTTTGTAGCCTACACCTGTCTGCAGAACCTCACCTGATCTATTTGTGAGCCCTGATAAGAAATTAATTTTAAGTTTCAGAGCTCACATGGTTTATACAAAAGATATTTGAAAAGTTTTTATCAACAGTTTATGGCATATAATCTTTGAATGACCTGATATTTAAAAAAAAGTTTATCAGAAGAAGACAGATCCTTTCCCTTCCCTCCAAAACCCCAATCACCGCCACAAGCAACGCAGCTTTCCTACTTCAGGTAACTAATCAAGTATTTGAGTGTCACTTCACCCACTTCCAAAACAAAGTGGTGACACTTACAGCAGCAGCAGTGATTCCTGGGAAGATCCGCAGAAGTCCCACATTCCTGTTCATGTTGGTGTGAACTCGAAATTTCTTTTTGGTATTGGCTCTCCACACTGTTTCCCAGTTTACTATGAAGAGAAATGGTCTTTTTAATTTAGTATTAAGACACACTATTAGGTACACTTGTGCTACTTCACGGTTGCAACTTTGTTTTTAAAACTTATTATGTAGGGGATTCACAAAATACAATGTATTTTTTAAAGAAGAAATTAAGGCCTCTTTAAGAAAGCAAAAATAGCAGCTGATCTAATACACCTTATTTATTAGTTGCCACAAATTATATGTTCAAGGCCACATCCCTCAACAGTTTTAGTTTAGCTTTAATTCCAAAATAGTCAAGATTCCAAGTTTTATCAGTATTACTAGTCAATATTCCTAAGCTAGTGGTGTTCAAGGATATATTTAACATGCATACTTGCTTCAATTAATAGCATTTTATAGCAAAGACTTACAAAATTGATATTTTAGTCAATGACCATTAGTGAACAGGATCATCTATCAGATCCAGAGCTGTATACCTCTACTACAACCTCTCCAAAAGAGAAGTCTGGTTGCTGTGAAAAGCATATAAACCCTAAACCTGATGGCTTCTTGATGCTGAACACGTCCTGTTAGTGCCACCTCTCCCAGTTCAGAGTGCTCAGAAAGCCTCAACCAGCTGAACATCATGCAGGTCTAGCACAGGTGAGATATTTACTTGTCATACACTGACCTGAACTCCACTGTTATGTATAGTTGGCCTGATACCAGCCTGGATACGTGTTTAGAAAACAGACTTTGTTCTCAGCCATGAGAGATGACAAATACAGTTACTGTTGCTGCTAATCACCTCCAGAGTTTATTAGGTAGTTACTAGCGATTAAATAAAATAGCAAGGATTCAATTAACTCCGATTATACATTTAGAGCCAGAAGCCAGCTGTTTAACTAATAGTTTGTTTGTGTTGCATTATTAGAAGCCAAGTCATGCATTATTGATTTCAAAATTTTCCTACTTCAGTGCAGGAGTGCAGCATTGGCAGTGCCAACGGCTCCTACAAGGCAGAAGAAGAGGTCTAACAAACAGAAGCCAACAGTTCAGAGGTCGTCCTTCAGTGAAAAGAGACCATGCTGTAAAGCTGCTGTTTCCTTTGTTAAGCTTTTTAGATTTTGGAGAAACTCCCAAGCAGCAAGACAGATAAAAGATCTTCATGCATAATACCGACTTGGTCTCAGCCGTGCTGAGAGTTACTCACACCAATTACTTGCATTCAGCAGACAGCCACTTGCAAAAAAAAAGAACCTCAGAGTACATTTAAAAGCCCCCACTGAAGCCCACTCTACTGCCCCAGCACCAGAGATACTACACACTACACAATCCATTAAGTCAGGACAGAAAATAGTAGTCTCCTATAAGATTTTATGCACTTTCCTTTCCTGTCATGGTGCCCTGTCAGCAACTAGAGCCTCTGTCCATGCTCTCTAAAAAATGCCACATGTCGTTAAACAGGTCACAAGCAGTTGGCTTGCCATCAAATTTGTCCAACCAGTCACAACTCAGGACATGGATTCCTAATGCCCTGGGATTGGGAGAATAGAAACACAGATCATTTCCGCATTTTTTTCCTTTGTGCTAAGCTGTCCAGCACAAGTCTGAAACCACCTGGCTGGACTCAGTAGTTAGGCAAGTAGCTCTCAAAGGTCTCCATCTTTCCTGAGCGAGTTAGAGACCTGCAGGAGGTCCCTAGGCAAGTGCAGAAGCCATGCATTTTTGATGTGTAAGGTTCATAGGCCTGGTTAAGAAGCAGCAGTGTTCAGCAATAAACCCTTTCCTCTCAACGTTCTAACACACAAGTTAATTCTTTAAAAGCAGCTTCCTCTATAAGTAGCAATGGCAATAAAATTGTATTGCAGCTTGCTTTTTTTTTATCCTCCATAAGGTAGGAGTCCCTGCCAAAACTTCACAAATGCATACTACGTTTGGCAACTGTCAGCATCCTAACGTCTGTAATGAACTTGAAGAATGAACTGAGGAAACCTGCCTTGGCATGGATCACTAAGTGCTGCCAAAAGCAGAAGACCAAGGAAAGAGATCAGAGGATAGGTTCAGAAGTCAGACCTATACCAGGCCTATACCTGCACACTTGGAGTAGGCTCTACTAAATAATATATCATCTCCAAGATAAATTTAATGCATGCAGACATAGTATAGTGATGTAATTCCAAATTATATTAAAAAAAATAAAGATTGCCTCTGAGTTAACATTTGCTTGGTCATGAACCTCATCAGCCTACATAACGTGTTTGGTGCTGCAGACTCCACAGATGTCAGTTTTCCATAAGCCAAACAAGACTAAAAGACAGAACAAAAGGCAAATGTGATGCAAGAGCCAAAGACAAATATACATAAAAGCCCAACTTTGTCTCAGATTTATTCAACTTTGTTGAATAAGTAAGGCAAAGCACCATGCAAAGGAGAAAAAAAATTTATAACACATCCTTTGTGCATCCTCCATCTCAAAAATTACATCCCCTGAAAGGAACAGTATTTATGTCACATAGCTAAGTTCAAGCATCTTCACTCTGTTGAGTAAACCAGTTGTCCTGCAGCCTATAGTCATACCACATAGCAATCTCCTGGTTGTTTTTTTTTTAAAAAAAAAACAAAAAAAAACCAACATAAGAACCATTAACAATTCTTAATGAAGAAACTCATATACAAGGAAGTGAAACACAAAAAGCTGCATCTATTGGTGTTTGTAACAGCATTTTTTCCTTTGGATAATAGTGACTTAATTAGGGATACTCAGTTTTAGCACAGCATACAAAATAGTACCCTCTTCTGGCTTGGATGGTCTGTGCTTGTGAAGAGTTTACCTCATACAGTGTCCTGCATTATGTAAGCATGCATGAGAAGCTGAGGAACAAAGGTAAGCCAGCTACTGGTATGGTACAGCAGAAAATGTTTTTAAAGTAATGCACATAAAATAAAGATGTAATGGCTATTTATACACTGTATCCAGAATTGCTTGGGATAGACTGTATTATTCAAGGAGATTCCATTCAAGATATTAAGGCCTTTTCTTGACTCTTCCAAACAATCACATTAACAATAGTCTGATAATTCCAATTTCCCCCTTCCTATCAAACACTTCAGACTTTAAAATTTCAGTCAAAAAATCACATCCTTATCTCATGCAGCTTTATTATCACACACACAGAGAAATACGGTGATAGGGTTAGTGCAGAAAAAAACATCAACCTGACTTAAAAATAGAATAACAAATACAGATCAGAAAGCAGCAAACTCCCCCAGTTGTTAAAGGGTGCCTATGCCACAATGCAGGTTTCAACTTATAATGGCAGTGCAGCAACTCAGAGCGACACCTCCCTTAGGAGTGGTGACTGAATTCTGAGTTATGAAATCAAACAAGAAATACAGCTTTTCCTGATTGCAGAGCTCCAGACAAACAGCAACTCTTTCTTCTCATCCTTCTCTGCAGGGCTACAGGCAAGTCCTACCATTATATAAGCTGCCCCAGCACTCATTATAATTCATGGTGCAGCCAAGGGGTGGGGAGCAGAGGCCACCCTATGGCTGCAAATTCTTGAAGGAGGCAAACAAACATAGACCCTCTTTTTTGGTAGTTTGATAAAATAATAAAATCAATAAAATACATCTTTTGAAATGAATATTTAAATGGATGGGTGTCGTTGCAACAATCAATATACCCACTTAGAACAGAGCAGGATGAGGACCAAAAGCATTCCAGGGAAGAGAGCTGGCATTTATCTTAATACATACATGACCTGGGGTTTATATAAATAGCCAGAACTGCCAATCAAGATGCAGACTTGGCCAGCATAGCTTTACTATAATAAGATTTCTGGGTAGATGAGCCCAAAAGGGCCTTTAACCTTCTGCTGCTGCACCACATCTGCACACACAGTCACATGGGCTGCTTGGCCTCTGCACAAGTTGTTTCTCATCATATTGCCCTGTACATGTGCACCACTCCAAGAAGTTATGTGCATCTGGGATAAAGAAAGTCCAGCCACAGTAACAAAGCAAGTTTTATGTGTGCTGCTTAAGGACAATCAAGTATGGAGGAGAGTGATCAGCTACAAAATATACTGAGAATCTTTACATATTTCAAGTGAAATAGTCCTCCTCATCTCTCCTGCTTGCAAAACATGGGAGAAATAAGGCAAGGTCTTTCATTTGATAGGCTTTAAGACTTTATTTTTTTTGGTTATTTTTATACATACCACTTGAAATGCTTCTGTGATTTCTGATTCTGCCACAGAAGTGTTTCCCATCAGCACTGAGTTTCCTACTCAGCTGAGGAGTGGGCTAGAATTTTTCACTTCTTATACGAGTTTCTTGTGCTAAGATGAAAGTTGTGAGGAAGCTGACACACTTGCCCATCCTGGGTAACAGGACTCTTAGATGTTGCTAACATAGCTAAGGATATGGCCAAGAACACAGCCAGTTATGGAATTAGAAATCCACTGGAAGCCTCAGCTGAAGAGGCAACAGGGTGAAAAATGAATATGAAAAACGAAGACAGCTGCAAGGGTAAGAGAGGAAAGAAGACTAAGCTTCTCCCTCTCATCTCCATCTCTGAAGCAGATTGTTGCTTTTATATGCTATGCCTAGCCATGAACAGCACGTCTACTCATTCCTGTGTACCAACCCATCATCCCATTACAGTTCCCACTTCCTCCATCCTGCCCCTTCTCCCCTTCTGCTTCTCTGGAATTTTCATTCCCAGCTTTGTTAGGACTGGGAAGCCTGAGGAAGTTTCTGCACATGGCCTACTCCTCCTTGCATCCTCAGGCTGTTCTCCATAGCACTGAATCAGCACAAGTCATCCCTGTTTACAGGAGGATTAAGACATATTACACAAAGTCATTTGGGGAAAAAAATGTTAAAATATGCTAGATTTGTTTGGTTTGTTTTTAAAAGCCCAAGTGGTTCCTTGTCTCCATGAAAGCTTTATACAAGGACTGTACAAGCAAACTCAAGGGAGACAGTGATGTTTCAAACAATTACTTTGAACAAAATAAAGCAGCACTAGTAGACTGCCCATACTATAAACTATGTTCTTTCAAAATGAAACAATCCTTCAGTAGTGACAACATCATCTTAGATAAATGATGCTACTCTAACTGGGTAATCAACTGAAGCAAATAAAACTAGAGCCTATCACACCATCAGTTTTTAAATCAGAAATCCCCACTGATCCCAATGAGGCGTTTACTGAAGACATGATGGGGCACAACATGGGCCAAGGGAAGTGCTTAATAACTTTCTCATTTTTCTACTCTAGACAAGGAATCACAAAACAATTCATTCAAATCCAAGTGAGAAATAGCATGCAATTTGCAGCTTGATTTCATTATTGATTAGTCAGTAAACAATTATTTATACCCTATGTGAGGCAGTTCATAAAATCCCAAGAAAGAAGATTCTCCCCAATTCACTGCAGCAATCAGCAGACAGTATTTCTGTTGATTTCAGATGCATGTCTGACACAGCACAGCAATGCAACAGTGGCAGACCCTCTACCTGAGAGATGTCTTAAAGACAACTACAGTATTTCAGGGGCTCCTCAGTATCTGGCTGCTACAAACACAGCACTTTGATCCTGAAACTTTGTTAAGTAACTCCCACTCATTAGGTGGAAGGGATAAAGTTTATTTTTCCAAATTGCAGAATGTCTTTCTCTAGTAGCAGAGACCATCCATAATGGCACGCTGCATGGCACAGGGCTAGATCTCCTACTGCTGCTAATGGGACCTACCAAAAGAACTCAGCAATATCCTCCTGTTCCCATTTTTTTTTTGCAATAATGAAGATTGTCATCAAGTTCTGCTCCTATTTAATACCTAGTCCATCCAATAAGATGTTATATTTTTTAAAACTGTCCTTTAGCCTACTTTTTGGCAGCTCCTCATGTGGCTAAATTCCAAGTGTGTCTCTCTTCACCCCTCTCCATCAATGTGTTAATGACTTTGCAAAGAGGTACTGAAACTTTCATGGGTTTTTTTTCCTTTCCTAAGAAACAGACACACAGAAACTAATAATCTTCAAAAAATGCATATTTTTGGTCTGCTGTTGTCAGTGTGCTTGTAGTTCAGGCAGGTTTTAAATATCCAGTAAAACATCTTACACAGTGACATGAATCAAACAGAGAATCTATTGAAGCTGCAAGTACTCTGCAATGACTTCTTTTCCTGATTTCAGAACCCATCATGGTCATTAATGAGATTAAACTTTGTTCTTTCAGTCCTCACTCCCTCATTTTTATCTTTAGACCAAGTATTTTCATGACACAGGGGCAACATTCCCTCTGGTTAGTCTGGATCTTCAGTCAAAGGCGGTCTAGCTCACATCTATATTCAGTAGATAAATGCAGTTGACTCACAAAATCTGTCTTACTAATATTTAAACAGATTCAGAGCAGATGGAGTCAAGCTGCAGGGCTTTCAAAGATATTTTTGAGTTTAAAAACAACATTTCAACTACACGGGCACAGATTCTTTTCAGTTACAGTTCTATTGCATGTGGCATAAATTACACAGCTTAAGAGATGATGATGCTTACTTGTAATATCAACCTCAGCATTTGCAAGTGGAGGCAGGTTAGGTGAGGAAAAGGCATTGAAACTCCCAGCATCCACTTTAGTCACCCTATTTCCCCTGTACAGTTTATTATAAAAATACAGGCACACCTGCAAGACAAGTAAAGAAACAGGTCTGTGAATAAGCCAGTAATTAAAAGATGCAGTAGATAAATACTCTAGTCCGTCCTTTATAAAGTGTTTTCTAAATGTTTAAAGCAACTCAGAGGATAGTAGATGTTTACAGGTCTAACCCTTTCAAAAAGAGTTGGCACATCTGTCACACACTGGTTTAAGAACTTAAGAACAAAACAAGTTAAGAGCTAACTAGTTTCATAATCCTCTCATGATGCACAGTCTAGGAGACAGAAAATTTGCCTGAGTGTACTTCAGAGATAGGGGAAAGAAACAGTGTGGACTTTTTATTAAGTTCATCAGTATGTATAAATTCAGAGTCCAAAGCACAACAAAAGGCCTGGTGAAAATGAGGATAACTTTCAAAAGAGTTATCACACAAATAATTACATTCCTTCTCAAATCTCCTAAAGTTTGTCAACTGGAACTTGAATGAAAAGATATTCCTCAAACCTGTTATCTGTTATTAAGATCTGGGCCAGTCAGCTATTGCTGCTGTCTTACAGGAACTGGCTTTGGGAGCATGGCAGAAATGAAATGAGTTGTAACCTGAACCATTTTCTCTCTGATTTTTGGGCTACACAGCACAAACATCTTTAAAGGCAGGGTTCTGAGACTACGGAGGTACTTCCATGTCCATTAGGTGTGTCGTTCTCAACACTTCAGTCTTCAGGAGCTAGAGCTAAAAGACATTCCTACCAATTCTAGAGCAACTACAGAACTTCAAAGTAACATTCAGTTAAAAAACTGACTTACAAGTGTTCCAGATCCCACATATTTGCAAGAGAACCACCAGTTTCAAGTCTGTTGCAATGTATATTTCAGACTTGAGAGTTTTTAGAGATCGTATATGGGCAAACGGGATATGTTCAATGTGAAAACAGCACTTGCTTTGCCATGCAAGCACTGTTACCTCGGTGGAATCCATTCTTCTTCCTGTTTAAGTGCAATTCCTTACTGCCTACTGGATGTTTTGTATGTGTGTGTCCTGGCTAGAGGGAGAAACGCAGCTGCTGAGATGGTCTCCACAGGCAAACAGACCTCGGGAATCACGAACTGCCCAGCCATCAGCAGTGCCCCCAGAAGGTTGTCTCGGCCATCATTCTGCAACTCATATATGGGCACCTGAAGAACAGAGACTGAAATTACACCCTGGCTCTTATGTAAAGCCTACACAGCAGAAAAAAAAACGAGTCCAACTTATGCAACACAAATACATGAATAATTTATGCAACAATGATTTATGACCAAAAAAATTTTCTTTGTCCAAACTATTTTAGACTGCAGCAGATGGCATGATTTCAGTCTGTGCTTAAGAGATTTTTATAATTTAACTGCTTAAAAACTGATAGACATGACTCTAGTGACATTAAGCATATTAAGACTGGCTCAGGAAAAATATGAAAACTAGAAAGCAGTCATAGTTAAAATGACTGAGCATAGGAGAAGTGATGATACAGAAGAAAAAGCAACAGCCACAGATCATGCTGACCTGTCACTATGGGCTTCACAACAGCTCTCTTGCACCACCATTCCTCACAGTACAGAGAAACTGAGCCAGCAGGTTATTACTGACAGAAAAGGGCAAGATTAAAAACAGAAATTTGGTTTGCTGAGTGATAATTTCCATGCCTTTTCAGATTGACTCTTTATTAACTGGGATCCAGAGCTGCTTTCACAAAAGGGAAAAAAAATTAAAAATCACGTGCTCCCTTGCCAGATCGTACATCAGGCAGACCTCCAAGCAATAAAGTCAAAAAGAAAGCAAAACCTTGACTGTGATGTATCACGACTAGACTGCCCCACGTCAAGACAGTTAAGTGGGAGCCTACTCCTTCCTAGACTTTTGTGTTTTGACTTCAAATAGACCACATGTGAAAGGGAAGTTATGAGATTGGGGAGGGGAATTTTACAGTGTGATGTTTCATCTCTCCTTTGTGATTAGAGCTTTATTTTACACTCAAGCAAGCTATTCTAGTAAGACAACCCCTCCCCCTCAGACAATATGCAAAGGGCTGATCTCCAGCTAAGAGAATGAAAATTAATAAATGTAGTCTTCAGAGGAAAGGAAACAGACCATATTAGACGCTTTGTGGAACAGATATTATCAAAAATGCATCTAATGCTCAGTTTATTACAAAAAAAATTATAAAAAAGCAACAATGAGTAACACAAGTCAGGATCACAACTGATGAAGTAAAAAGCAAGCAGCTTCAGAGCTTTAAAAGAAAAAAAAAAGCAGCTAACAACCAGTGGCCACCTGAGGCTAGAAGGATGCTTCTCATATAAACCGATTAATACACAATGGCCAATGACAGGCTCTTATATCTTTCTCTGAAGCATCTGGCCCCAGCCATAATGAACTACTGGTCCAATTTGGTACAGAGTTGTAGAGTTATTAATGATAAAATTATGGGGCAGATCCTCAGCTGGTGAGCCCATCAATTCTCACTGATTTCTATCAACACTGTGACCATCCACCCTGGCATGGAGCCTGCTAAACTAAACAATGATCATCAGGATACAGCCAAGTTTTGCATACAAAAACTGAAAATGAGGCTTCCTGCTTCAACTTCAGATTAATTCCATTACCTGAGATCCTGTCAGAACAACAGTTTTGCCCAGGTTTTCACACATGAAGGATAAGGCTGAAGCTGTATATGCCATAGTGTCAGTACCGTGAAGGATCACAAAGCCATCGTACTTTTCGTAGTGCTCCTGGAGATAGAGAGACAGTTTTCACAATGATAGAGCAGTGCACTGGCACCAGCCAGTGAGGTACACAGTGCATTAATTTCACTGATACAGGCAACAGCATAATACTTGGAAGGGTACTGTGTTCATAATTCCTCCTAAAGTAATCCTGTTTCCAGTTTAAATACAATTAAGGGTTAACAGGACACTAAGCACTACAGCCAGTAATTCTAATTATGGAACAGTCAAAGAGATTCTTCCATGTATACATATTAATGCAGCATTTTTAAACTAGAAGACTGCTAATTAGG
This sequence comes from Formicarius rufipectus, assembly GCA_013399695.1. Lineage (NCBI taxonomy): Eukaryota > Metazoa > Chordata > Aves > Passeriformes > Formicariidae > Formicarius > Formicarius rufipectus. Next base: position 333,088 of record VXAU01001363.1, read on the forward strand.
AAAAGCTTAGCAATGGCTTTAAACAGGAATGTTAACATATGCAAATTAGTCGCATAGTCTGATTTCTTGTTGCCGCTTTTACTTTAGGGATTACACCATTTACAGGAACAGATTAGGCAAACCAAGGCTATCATAACATACAGAGAAAACAGGCCATTTAATCCGAGTGGCAGGCAGGCAAACTGCCAGTGTCAGAGTGCCCTCTTCTGATGGAAAGTCATCCTGTCCATAGTAGAAAGCAGTGAAGAGACTTCTTTTTCATTAATGTACATTCACTTCCTGGTTTTTGAGAAGCTTCATTAAACTATGAGGCTTACGCAGATGTAAAAACAAATTTTATAATCATTTCAATCTGCATACAATGCCACACACAGGAGTTTTTTTAATGCAAAGCCATGAATCACATAGATCATCCTCTTAGAATAAGGTCATCTCTTGGTTTTTGGAGGGAAAAGGAATTGGTTCCTCTGTTTAAAGAGTGATGGACACAATAAATGCTGTAGTGAGACACACTGATGTCTCTGATGCAATTTGGTAACAAGGAAAGGATTACATAGAACTCTTAAGCAGTTGTATGAAGTGCCAGTGTGGGGGGAACAAAGATTTCTTTTTATTTACACTTCTTATGTTACAATAGGCCCACATGCTTGGCATGTCCTGATAACAGGTCACCCCCAAACTCACCTGTAGGTTTCTGCTTGTCCTTTATGCTATTTCTTCACTGATGAGACTCATGTCTACCTGTTGCTACCTACTGGAAGTTTCAGGGGATTTCTTCTTATCTTCAACAAATGAGCCAACAGAACAACTGCCAGAGTTTCTGTAGACCAAACTATAGCCTGACCAAAAAGCATGCTGCAGCTATTCACCAGCACACAAAAAGGTTGGTAGGTCTCGAGAAGGGCTAAGGTCACAGAAACAGCCACTTGTCCTCTCTTAACCAGTATGCTCACAAATATTTTCAGCCTTATAAACCTTATTAGATGTGAAAGAATATAGTTTGGTTTAAGCTTCATAATGTAAAAGGTCAGACTGGCAATTAAGGAGTATCCCACAGACACACCCTGGGATATCTCAGTGTGGAAAGTCATCAGCACATCACACATGCACATGTCCAAGCTGAACACAAAGTGGCAGTGTCTGTACACAAGCTGGGAGCTGAAGTTCTCTTTTTTCCTTCTAAGGACTTTTAACTTGGACTACATGAACTGGACATTTCTACATTAGAGGGAACCTGTGTTCTGTGCACAAGAAAGAAACACTTAAATGAACACTTTTTTGGTTTTTTTTAATAAAAACTAATATGCCAGTAAGGAAGAAAGATAAATTCTGCCTTGTTCAGGATAGCTTCCTTCTCTTGGCCCTGGGCTTTTCTCAGCTGCACCCCTGCTCCATCCTAGAGGCTTTCCATTTACACACCAGCTCCACCTCTTCTTTGCCCTGGCAAGACACATTTGATAGGAGAAGCAAACTCCCTGTTTTGGTGGTTTCAGGATTGGAGAGCCTAATGGTGAAAGACTGTTTCCTGGGTCTTCAGCATCATTCCCTGCATTGTTAAACTGTTCACATGCATTGCTACTGCGTGGTCCAAGACGGGAATTTACACTATAAAGCCCACTGTCACAGATAGAGCAGGAGGGGGAGAGCAGCATCTTCCTAGCTCCATGCTTATTTTTTTCTAACAAGCTATGTATGAATTCCTGGTGTGAAGCATTTGAAGTACTTTGCATTTCTGCTTTCTTAAAAGCACACAGCTAAGTTCAGACACAGGAATAGGAGTAGAGAAATTCTGATTTTTTTTTTTTTTAATCCAGAGAAGGATGTAATGAATTTATCCATATATGCAGAAACATCTAGGGCTTTAAACATTTCCCACTGCAGAAAAAACTAATATTTTTTTCTACTGGTTGCAAAGCCAAAGCTATTCAAGTCCATGTGTGTCCAGTGTAAAAAAGGCATAAAGATACAAAATTATTTTCTATGTCAATAGCCAACTATGAGGTTATTTGAACACTCAAATGATGTGTAACTAAGCAACATTCAACTAAGTTACCTACACTTAAGGATTTTATTCAACATTTTTGGACAATGAATTCAAGTCTACGTTTTAAAACACAACAACCTACATATTACATACCTTAATCAATTATACTTGCAATTTTTCTATTTATTTTATTGTATGGAATTATGGCATGGCTTATCATTGGAAGAACTATATAACTTTAAGGAGTTTGCAACATTTTCAAAATAAAAAAAAATTGGCAAACCTTGCAAGCACAGTACTTGTTAGTTTGCAAATAACTAAGTAGGGTACTTAACACTGACATTTAAAGAAACAAATATATATATGTACCACTACTGAATTGTTTTATCTTGCTAGGTATAGCTACACTGCTGCCTTTGTTTAAGTGACAAACCAGTTCTCATCCCACACCATAGTACCTCAAGTTTCTTTGCAATTTTGGCCCAGTCATCTGGAGTCATGTTGGAAGAATCAAGCAGTGGTGAGAGTTCGAGGATTGTGTAGAAGATTCTTTTGTTTTGCTTAGAGACGCTGTGAAGAAAGAGAATGGAAAAGAAATTCTTAGAACTGGTATAATCTCATCACTTCTGATTTTTTCTTTAAATCAGTAGTTTTCACCCTTTTCCTCCCCATCCCCCAAATCTAAGTGAAAAAAGGTCTTAGATTTGGAAATTCAATTCCAGGTTTAGAGTTCATGGCTTGATATGGTTAAAAGCACAAACACCTAAATTTAATTTAATAATAAACACAGTTTGGGAGGCAGAGAGAAGCTGCCAAAACTGAAGTCAGAAAAGAAGAACTCAGACCTACACTGTTTCATTTTGGAACTGAGTTTCAGCACAAGTCAATACAAAGCTTTAAGCTACTGAGAGAAATCTATAAATCTCCCAAACTTTATAGAGGGGTCAACAGAAGAATTGCAACAACTTTTTCATTCTTTGCTAAGTATAAATAGATACCCTTTGTGTCAGGAAAGAGTATCTTAAAAGACTTACAACCAAGATTCATTTTTGTGGCTTTTAGAAGACCCATTAATTTTTTCTAACCTCAGATTTCAGAATAAAACTCTCTTAGTTCTTGAAGAGAACTGCTGACTGCTAGCAATAGGCTAACTTTGTAAAAGCCCAGACCCAGGCTATTGGACCTCTGTCACCTTGTTATGGAAGTCTGCTCTATGGTGCCAGCTGTACCTTGTTATATAGAGTTTAAGGATATGGTAATAGCAGAGATCTTAAAATACTGGCATAGGTTGCAAACAGAGACCTCAGGACCATAAACAACTCCATGGCAATCAATTACTGGGCACTGAACAAGGGCAGCCTTGACAGCTGGGAAATGACTGCTCCAAATATAATAAAAATCAGCCCTAGCAACAGCGCATGGGAATAAAAACCCAAACCAAACCAAAACCAGTCAGGCAATAGGATAAAGCACCTGTGGGACAAGGAATATGACACTTTCAAACATCATGCAGTGTGTATGCAGCAGATAGAGACCAAGGATTAAAACTGTCTAGATACTTAAACATCTTACAAAAGTACACAATCCCAAATCTGCAAAGGACTTATCAAAGGCAATAAAGGCTATGGAATCACAGTGGGATTGTCCTATCTCTAAGCATGTTGTCTGCTCTCCTTGCCTCCAAGGCCCAAAGCTCTGCCTTCCTCCACTTGCCTGTCTCAAGAAATCTTGACTCTTCAAAGCCCTTTGATTTGGCAGGTAAATGGACTGCACATAGAGAATGTGTTATACCCCACAAAATATACTAATTTCTCACATTAACTTTCTAACCTCTCAGAACAAAGGCAACTATATATACATTCAATTTGGCAGTTTAGATGGGGGATAACAAAAAAACTCTAGTACTAATATTTACTGCTACCTTTCTAAAGCTTGGAAGATGAAAGAATATCCACCATTTTCACCCATCCTTACATTAGTTGGAATATATTTCTATATCCAAATGCAGCAGCCAACAAGCAGGTAACAAAGAACTGCTCAAGGGCCAGCTTTGCCCTCCATACTCACTCTTCCAGGCAAAGCCGTCCAGAGAGGTTTAACAGGATCATCTTCAGATAACCTGAATGATGGAAGTTCCCTGTCAGCTGTAACTGTGATAGATATATGTATACCCTGGAAGACAGTCAAGGCTATGGAAAAGGTCAGGGTGCTGCATGGATGTGTAGAAGTTTTTGAAATAAGGTGCTTAGAGCATGAAAAAGTTGATTAGCTTCCCTTGGCATTTGCATTAATTTTTGTTCCCATTTGCAGTTCTTGCATATATTTACAGCAATATAAAATATGCAAAACTAAGAGTCAATTACCAATTTCATGGAGTCATAGAATCACAGAATGGATATGACTGGAGAGACCTTGAACATCATCCTGCTCCAACTCCCCTGCCACTGGCTGGGATACCTTCCACTAGACCAGGTTGCTCAGAGCCCCATCCAACACGGCCTTGGACATGTCCAGGGATGAAGCATGCATAGCTTCTCTGGGCAACCTGTTCCACTGCCTCACCACCCCCTCAGTAAAGAATTTCTTCCTAGTATCTAATCTAAATGTACTCTCTTCCAGTTTGAAGCCATTCCCCTTCTGTCACTACACACTCTTGTAAAAAGTTTCTCTTCACCTTTCCTGTAAATTCCCTTCAGGTACTAGAAGGCCATTATTAGGTCACCCTTATGCCTTCTCTTTTCCAGACGTTCAGATTGTTCAAATCCCAATTCTCTCAGCCTTTCCTCTTTGCTTCATCCCTCTAATCATCTTGGTGTCCCTCCTCTGTATTAACTCCAACAGATCCATGTCCTTCCTGTGCTGGGGACCCCAGAGCTGGATGCAGCACTGCAGGTAGAATCTCACCAGAGCAGAATAGAGGGGCAGAATCCCCTCCCCTGCCCTGCTGCCCACCCTGCTTTAGATGCAGCCCAGGACACAACTGGTTTTCTGGGCTGCAGGTGCAAATGGCCAGTTCTCATCCTGCAGCACACCAAGTCCTCCTCAGCAAGGCTGCTCTCTATCTGTTCTTGTCAGTACCCCAGCCTGTACTGACACCAGGGGTTGCCCTGACCAAGCTGCAGCACCTTGCACTTGGTCCTGTTAAACCTCATGGACTCCCATGGGCCCAAGTCTTGAGCCTGTCCAGGTCCCTCAGGATGGCATCCCATCCTTCAGGTGTGTCAACAGCACCACTGAGCTTGGTGTCACCTGCAAATCTGTGGAGGGTGCACTCGATTCCTTCATCTATAATATTAATGAAGATATTAAATATGATCTTAATATGGATCCCTGAGGGGCACCATTTGTCACTGATGTTTGTCATGACTCTGAGCTGTTGATCACTACCCTCTGGACATAATCATCCAATTAATTCCTCATCCATTGAGCAGTCCACCTACCGAGTCCATCTCTCTCCAATTTAGAGAAGGATGTTATAGGGGACCATGTCAAAGGTGTTACAGAAGTCCAGATAAATGACATTTGTAGCCCTTCACTTGTTCCCTGATGGAGTCATTCTATCATAGAAGCCCACTGGGTTGGTCAGGCAGGACCTGCCCTTGATGAAGCCATGCCAGCTGTCCCAAATCACCTCCCTGTCCTCCATGTGCCTTAGCATAACTTCTAGGAGGACCCGTGTCATGATCTTCCCAGGCATAGAGTTGAGGCTGACAGGTCAGTAGTGTCCAGGATCCTCCTTTCTACCCCTTTTAAAGATGGGTACACTATTTCTCTTTTTCCAGTTATCTGAGACTTCTAGGAAGTTCTGTAGATCCACTTCCTTTATGAAGCCTGTGTGTTACATACAGCAGAGAAAGCATTTAAACAAGGTGTTTAAAATGACATGCTGCACCTAAGAAGTTAGACTCTGAAATGAAAATTTGCCTTGCCAGATATCACATTTACACATGTTAAGAGTAATCAAAGTAAAATTGGAAGTAAGATTGAAAGCTCCCCTGAGAATGCACGGTTGAAATAAAACAAAACTCACCAACACCAGAAACCAGCCTTCCCTACAACTGTCAATGCCTTTCCCTAAAAAGGGATCATGTAATTCCTCTTACATTGACGTTACACACAGATATACAAAGGTCACAAAATACTCCTATTTTCTCCCATCAGGAACTCACAATATTTCTCAACTACCTAGTTAAAATATCACTTGGCTAACACAAAAGACAAAATGGCAAATTGCCATGACTAACCACCAGAAACAGCACTCAGCAGTGCCAGAAAAACAGGACAAGATTGGCTTTTAAGCCTCAGGTTTTTGATGTGAATTATTCTTTTAAGTTTTTCTGTTCTTCATGGAAAAGATGTACCAGGAAAAGTATATTTAGGACTCCAATGGGTATAGTAGTATAGTTTTGGTTTGTTTCTAATCCCTTAAAGGATTTAAAAGCTATTCAAGCACAGAATCATAATAGAGCTCCATCTTTCTTAGTGTAACACAAACAGTATGTTCCTATAAATAACACTGCACCAGCAGTCCATCAGTTTTTCCTTTACTCCTTTTCCTGCTATCTGTCCTTCAAGTGGTTACTTTTAAAAGCTTTACATACAGACTTCAATACAAAGTAAAAAAAAAAAAACCACCTTACATTTTCTTTGAATATCCTGGTTTTCTCTTTAAAGATTAATGAATATCCATTCTTACTGCTACAGCAAACCAGCTACAGTCCCATTTATTTCTGAATGACTGTGTAAAATCATCCTTTGTGCAAAGCTAACGTTTACAGGGGTACAGTCATTCATCACAGCTGGGGAATATTTCAAATGAGCATACTGCCCTCTAAATAAAACCTGTAAGCTTATTAATCATTGTCCAACAGTTAAGAAGAAATGCAGATTAATTATAAGCTCATCACTTATTATCATAATGTTGCATAAATTTGGGAAAAAGAACCAGTTTTTAGGGCTTTAAAAACAGAAGGCCTGCAGAATTAAAGCATGAGGCCTATTCACAGATGCATAAATCACATGCTACTTTTTCAGAGATACGCTGAAGATAATTCATATGGAGCTGTATATAATTCTCTTAGTTTCTCCAGGATACTTGTATGTTTGCATAGCAGCAAATTAATATGAAAAACAAGGAAAAAAGGCAGGACTAAGCTGCCCAGAATGGTTACTTGTCGCCTAATTTAAAACTTATTTCTCAGGCAGTTTTGAGACACTTCATTGCAAACACATCAAAACACACATTTTCTATCAGGTCAGATGTGATGAACTTTTTTCCTTTGAGGCTAATATAAGCATCTTTGCTACTCTCATCATGGATTCTTCATGTTAAATGTCTGAAGATTTAATTAGCTGAATATTATCTGAGATGTAAATATCTGAAAATTAACACAATATTTCCTAACCCTCCCTCTCCCCAAGGAAATTGTACTTACGGGAGCACCAGTGTGTTTTCTGGAAATTCACGGGAGTTGTTCAGTTTTGCTTCCTGGGCATATGCCATATCATGCAGCATTGGCATTTTTTCCAAGCTGTTTACTAATTTATTTGCCTCAGGAGCAAGTCCTTAAAAATAAAGAAAAAAAGAAGTAAATAAAGGAGCAGGGATGGAATTCAGAGCAAGTGGCACAGTTAAGGAAGGAAGAAGTGAATTACACAGCAGTTTGTCCATCCTTCCAAATTAAAATTAAATAATCTATTGCCAGTTTAAAAACATGAAAATTGAATATAACTAATAAATCTCCATACAGTTATTATTTGCTTGAAACAAATATTTTATTTAAGAAAAACAATGTTTCAAATCTCCCCCGTATCAAATATTTATGCTTTACCTATTTTTAATCGTTGCTTGTCTGCAAATGCTGGTCAGCAGCAGGGACAGGAAGCCAATTTTGGCAACTGTGGTAGAAAGTTACCACTCTCTTGTAAATATGCCACAGTTATTACTACTATTACTTCTTAGTGTCAGAAGACTCACAAAGCATTATCTTCTACTATCAAGTTATGACACATATCAGAGACTTTCCACTAGCAGGTTTAGGACTGAATATCTCAACTGACAAGATGTAGAGTAGGTACATAAACTTCCGAACAGAAAAAGCTGAAAGTATGGATGCATCTTGAGCTCTGGTCATCCTCTCCCTGTCTGTGATGGGGTCTGTCTATCTGTGGCAGGGGCCCTAAAACAGCTGTGGTTTAAATTAGCCTAAGAATACATCTAGTGCTTGGTGGGCCTGCAGGTATTCTGGCTGCAAGCAGGTATTTCACAGGGACCCTGCATGCCATTCTCTGTTAGCCAGAAAGACTCCTGATGTTTTGGGGTTACAATCCTCAGCACCACAGAACTGAGTTCACTTGTGAATCTCACCTGCAACTCATTTCCCAGTACCCTGTTTCAGGAATGCCAGCAACAGTTCTGGAACCAGAAGCCATTCTGTTTTTCTCAAGTCTGACTTTTAAGAGATGTTTTTCATTCAAGGAACTTCCATCAGAGGCACTTCCTTCTGGACCTCAAGATTCTAGTGGCATTACTGTCAAGTTTAGTTTAACCTCACTAAATGTGTTTCACTACCACCTGCTCAGATGATGAATGAAATACCAAATGTCATTATTCTTCTTCTGTTAATTATAGTTATTTCTAATTTAACATCAGGCAATTCTCTCCTACTTCCCCACTCTGTCTCTTTAAACGTGACTCTCATCCAAGTTAGCATCTGTAATGTTTTTGCCTTATCTTCAAACAGCAAAGTTTATTTTAAATACTCCAAAACACAGAGAGTGTATTTCCAATGTAGTATTTCTGTCTTTTTCCATTTACTTTCCAAGCAGATGGAAAGATCCTTATGAACTCCCTCATCTCCTGCCTTTACCTAAATGAAGTTGCAGGCCTCTTCACAGCCAACTTCCACAGAGGACAGCAACACCATTTGAGTGCATTTGTTTGGATTCCTGCCAGAATGCTTTGTTTTACAAAACATACTTAGCACACTTTGAAGCTTCGGATGTTTTCATTCATTTAGCTGTAATCCCTGCTTTTCCTATTAAAGATGCTCCCAGCTTAGTCTCAAATGGCAACTTCTGCTGCACTTGGGCATAGAGTCATTTTGGCTCAGATTTGCAGCCCAGTTTCAAGCAGTTCCTGGGTGTTTTCTGATTATTCTTCTGTTTGTCCAATGTTAGCTTGGTCTAAATATTGACAATAGATTAGATTGTTGTTTTTTGTATTTGCCATGGGAGTTGGAGAGCTGATGTACATTATATTCTTTAATCCCTTCTCTCTAAATAACAGTTCCTCATCTCCTAATCACTGATCTGTCAGGGTTTTTCTCTAATTGCTTGCACTGAATGTAAACCTTTCTTTTAAGACGTTATACAGATGTATCCAAGATGACCCAGTTACAACCTACACATTCCCCTATGTGCATCCACATCTAGCCCTGCTCTCTTCTTAACAGCTTCAAGAAGCAAACATGGGGGACCTCAAGGGCAACTGTTTTAAGAACACTTCTACTTTATTCTGCATGGAAACCAACTTCTGTGAGCCAAGCTTGTTAACTAAGTATTTGAACCAACTTCACCTCTGCAGAAAAGAGGCAGGCTGAGTGACTTGTCCAAATAGCTCCCATCAACTTCTGTCCCTTCCCTCTTTAGCTGGCCAGCCCCAGAATCAGAAACCAGGCAGAAAGAGGCAGAACTAGCAGCTCTGGCCCAGGAGAACAATTGTGGTTCTGTCCCACCTACAGTCAAGGACTCTGCTTTTCACACTAGTGCCATAGAAAACACAGTTATAGTGACCTGCCAAACGACATAACCCACAACCTGTGGTGCTGCAGAGAACAGGGAGCTGAAAAAGTCTGCTGCAGTGGGGCCCTGCACCCAAGAAGCCACAGGTGCTTGGGGGGAAGGGCCATCCTGTACCTCAGCATGCTGAAGTGACCATCTCCAATCCTAACAAACTTGCCATGCTGAGGGATGCAAAGGACATTGCTAAGCCAGTTTTGACCTATGTAATATCAATACAAGTGGCACATAGATCTACAGTGCCATGTCCCAAAATTAACAATTACATCTTGCAATGGCAGAGCAGCAGAAAGTATTCTCCAAACTATTAATTTCAGCAGCTGTAATCCTTGGAGCTTTCACAAATGAGGTGCATAGATTTCAAACAGAAAAAGGTTTGGACTACATCAGCCCATCCTTTAGCAACCGAGTACACCTAGAAAACACAGTTACCTAGGCAGACTCTATCCCAAGCTAAGTAATCTTTCTAAGGGTGTTTAGCTTAGTTCTACTTGGATTTGTTGGGTGTTTCTTTCCCTTAGTATTTCAGGTAAAAGCCAGGAAAGAAATCCAACCCACAGACACAAGGAAAAGATCTTCCTGAAGGCACTAGCCAGGAGGAGCATGAGCATAAACTTGATGGAAAGATCAGTATCACAGTAACCTCACTACAGAGTGCAGTAAGATTGTCTTTTTGAAATGAGCTCCCAATAAGCCAAAAGAGACTGCTGGAGGAGGAAATAAGTAAGAGGGAGAAATTTTTAAAATGCACTGAATGTGGCTTCATAGCAAAAACATGAATACTGAGAGAACCTGCACCTGAGTTTGGCTGTCATCCAACTCACACTTAGAGAAACTGACTATTCAACCGCCAAAAATGACTCCTGCACAGGTAACCTGTAGGTGTGCAAAAAGTCTAACAGGTCCAAGACATGCTGGAGTTGCCCTATGTTGTCCACAAGTCAATGCAGAAGCCCTCCAGGAGGTTTACAATCAGAGATCATGTTGATAAATAACTGCTCCACACAGGCCAAGGAATGTGATTGTATCAGTCCTGTACATGGGGGCAGTTCTGCCCAGAAACACATTTCTCACAGAACGCATTAGGCCTATCAAACCTGCCTGATTTTAAAAATTAATCTATCTTCTCTCAGCAACTGGAAAGGCCACAGAAAACCTTGTAAGCCCAGACAGAATTTAGTTTGGTAGAAACCTAGCTAGATCCCTTTACTTGTAGCAGTGGCTGCTATGAAAGGCTTCATGCAGCTCAAGGAAGCCACTTCTGCTCACGCTGCTTGCAACAGAACATTTGGAGCTCTAGTTAGGATTGTAAACAAGCATTTCCCATCCACAGGTTAATAAAAGACATGAGCATCTATTGTTTTTTGTTTGGTTCTTTTTTTTTTTTCCTTAAAGCATGCTGCCTTTCCCATGCCCTTTCACCAGCCTCTGATTGAACACTAAGGACTGCCAAATATTCTCAAAGAGGTACTCTAGCTGCTCTGCAGCTAGATCAGTGCATGAAAAGCAGGTCAAAACCCTCACCAGGATACAGCAAGTCAGCATCATTGGAACATAACTTCAGATTGTTTGCACATGCTTTAATGATTGACACTTGTTAAGCAAAAGAAAAAAGGCACACGAGGAGAGGTTGTAGAGTTCATTTATAAAAGAATGAGACACATGATGATAATTTATTTGCTAAAGAGTCATTTGGGAAGCTGCAGCAACAAAAGTGGGAAATTATTTTAGTATAAACAATGCAAACCAATAATCAAGTCACGATATGCCATTTGAAATATGGACTTTTTTTAACAACTTTGATAGCTTAAACATAAAGATGACAGCCATACAAAAACCCAAAGCAGAACACCTTAAAGCATCTTTCCTACCATAAAAAGGATCAGCCAATCACTGTCTTCTGAGGAGAAAGAATATGTATTTGTAAACCATCAAGCCTAGGAAGCTCCAAGGTAAAACCTCAAATGTACTCACTCCACAGATGAGCAGCAGAGACATGGTTCCAGGCAGGGATATGAAACTCTGAAGTAGTGATCACAAGTACCCACGCTTCTGAATCTAGATAGACACAAGCTCTGGAAGCCCTGGGATGCTCCACAGCCTTCTCAGTGGAGGAAAGAAACTAAACAGATACTCATCAAAATTGGACCTATTCCCTCCCACTCCTTACATTACACTGTTTCCCTTTCAAACAATGCTGGCAAATGCACAGCCCTACAGTGAGTCAGATCTGACTGAAATTCATTCTCTTCCCTGAACACATTAGTCATTTGACACTTCTGGCATCTGTCAGAACCTGTGCCAACAGAGTGAGGGTCTAGTGGTGTTTAGGTACCACTCCAACCAGCTTCTGGACTGGGGGCCCGGGGAGCTTTCAGGTTAGTTTGGGTACCTGTTTGCTTACATTTAGGGGCACCTGAAAACACATAGCATATACCTCACGGTACCTAAGAAACCTGCAGACAAAATTCAGGCCATATACTGACACATCTCAGAGTTCAGTTTTGGATTTCTACTCATTTCAGGTGGCAGAGAGGGAGGGTTGGCATATCTAGCCTTCTCATCAGTGTAAGTCTCCCCCTCCCTGGGTAAGGTAAGGCAGAACTCTCCAATGATTTCCCGAAGGAAGTCAAAGGCTGGCAAGGGAGCAGCAGGACCTGCCCCGAGGCAGGTGGGCACTGACGCTGCACCCGACCTCGCCCATCCCTGCGCTTGGAAGCGCGTTCGGGGCCACGCTCGCATCAGCTGCCTCTGCCAGGTCACCGCTGGAAAATCCTCGTCACGGGCTCCAGCAGCCCACGCTCTTCCCCGCGGGAATGCTAGGCACATGCTCACCGGATGGCCAGGGACAGCGGCTCATTCAAGGCTAAAAACAGGCTGCATGACTAGCGCGATGAGGTTGGTTTCGTTTTCGGCGCGCCAAGGAGCGCAGAAAGCACTCGTGGCTCAGAGAACACGCTGCCTCCTGCCAAAACCCGCTCCAGCTGGCTGTGAGCTTCACTGGGATGCCCATCAACGGAGAGCAGGGGACTAGAGGAAGTCTCGCACCCTCCTGGTTCGCACCTCTCCGGTACCGCGGCAATAAACCCGGGATGCTGCACCGCGCCGGGTGTGCCCGTGGCCGCCGCCCACCCCAGCCCCGCTCCGCTCGCCGCCCCCTCACCCTTGGTGTCCTGCACCATGCCGATGGTGCCGCCCGAGTTGATGACCAGCACCCGCGCCTCTGCCTTCTCGGGGGCCGCCGGGGCACCGCCGCAGCCCGCGGGGCGCTCCTGGGGGCGGCCGCCCACCAGGGCTCTGCTCAGCGAGCGCGGCCGCCCACCCAGGACCGCCTCCATCCCTCGCCGCTGGAACCGCTACCGACAGCGAGCATATATCGGGAGGGAGGGAGGGCCGGCCCTCGCAGGGGCGGGGAGAGCGGCCGTGCCCGCCCGCAGCAGTGCCGGGGGCTCGGGGCGGCCCCGGCACCGCCCCCTGCACTTTGCGCCGGGGGGTGGCAAAGCCCTTCGTGCCTGAAGGTGATGCCGAGAGCGGCGGCGCGATCCGGCCCCGGGCAGGAGGAGGGAAAGGAGAGGACACAGCTCGGGGTCAGCCCGCCCGGATCACCTGCGTCGTGCCCCTTTTCTCCCCAGGCTGGGGAAGAAGGTGCGGACTTGCCCTGTTTGCCTGGCCTCGGGGGCAGCGTGGCGTGGCCAGCACGGCGGCTCTCACTTTCAGGCTTCCTGATGTGCACCCTCGGCTTTCGCCCAGGTTTTCTCATGAGAGAGGAAAGAGCTTCCACCTTTGGGCTAAAATGTGGGCAGCTGGGTACCACAGAGCCTGCTAACACCTGGAACATGGAACATAAAGGTCTCACTGGGCAAAAATGAGAGATCGGGGTTTTTTTGGAGTCTCCAAAGCCACAGCTTATTCACTGATCTCTTACTTAACCAGGCATCTCTATGCAGTCCTCTCCTTTAATCTGGCAATATTATCATAGGATGATAGAATGGTTTGGGTTGGAAGGGACCTTAAAATCATCTAGTTCCAACCCACTGTGCCATGGGCAGAGATGACCATCAGATCAGGTTGCTCAACCCACATTCTCCTTTATCTGAGCTCTTCCATCTCTTGAAGGACTTTCAACATCAAAGGTTTTTATTTATTGGAAACGGTTCTCAGTATAGCCAGATCCAATCTGCCATTGTGAAAGAGAGACTTCTGTTCCTCAACAGTCTTGCCAAAAATGGTCAGGGTAAAACAAACTAACTGCAGAGATGAGAGCTGTGCATAGGATGATATGACCTCTACCTAAGTAGCTGGGACTTCTGAAAAAGAAATAAGAGGAGGGGGAGGCTTACTACACCGACTTTAGAAGATCTGATTATTTGTTTTGTCCTGATGATCACCTCTACTGTCATTTTCCTCATCTGCAAAAAGGTGGTTATCACCAGGAGCAGAATACCTGAAATGGACTTTTTACATGCAGCAGAGATACTTTAGGGTCTTTTCTGATGCAGAGAACATAAAAGGAACAGGTTTAGGAAACAGGGACAAAGTATACACATCTACTTCATTTTAGTGCTCCATGAGAAAGGGCAGCAGTATTTATTGCCCACAGCCCTGGTGATGGTAACACTGTAGTCGTGTCATCAAAATAGATGGAGTAGGCTGAAATTTATATGGCTGTAGGAAACATTGATATCTTCTGATCTTACCATACCAGCAGTTCCTCCAGACCTTAGTACCTCAGCAGCTGAACTGCATAGTTCAGCTGAGAAAAGAGTTTATTTGTAATAAATTTTAATGAGGAAAGCATTTATTTGTAATAAATATCCTAACAGAGAGTGTGGTGAATTACTAATTAGGGTGCAGAATGCTCTCTATCCTGTTCTGGACTGTAAGTATAAATCATCTCGAGTTTATATTTCACCTGTTTGTTACCAATGATGTGCTAGGCATTTCTCAAATCTTCCTCTGTCTTCCTGTAACAGTCTTCCTAAGCTTTTAGGTATACAAGGCCACCTTCAGCTCAGGTGCTTCAAAATAGAAACATTAAATCTCCAAACTAAACACAAATTTAGGGTATAGTGTCTAGATAAGAAGAGCAGATACATCTGCGTTAGAGAGCAATTTTGCAGGTAAAGGAAGCGGGGAAGTGTGATGAAAAAGGTGATGTTATAGGTATTTTAGAAAAAGCTAGAAATACGTACCTTATAGACTAGAACTTGAAGAGGTTAATTGGGGGAAGGTGGGCAGGTTAAGGTCTGATGTAAAACAAACTGTATTAAGCCTTCTATTGGTGTCAAGTTCAACTACTGGTTTTACTTCTAAGAGTTGTGTTTGGAAAGTATATGGCAGTTTCTTTTCAGGATCAGGTATGAGATTACATATAAGGAGGCTGAAGTTGTTTTTAAGGAACTGTGCTAAGTTTTGAGGGCTGCTGTCATGATATTTGTTATTACTGGCCAACTATAAAGCAAAATTAGCAGAGTAACTGGCAAAAACACAGTGAACCGGTTACTGAGGACAGCAACTGCTGAGAGACAGTCTGCACGGGCTGAGAACTATCTGCCACACAAGCACCTTGTGGCTAAACATGTCACTTAAGTGCCTGAGTTACTCAGTAAGTCAAAGAACATGCTTCCTGTAAGGAAGTGGCAGGTATTTTTGGCTCCAGGTCACATGAACTTAATTTGTACCCTGCACTGCAACTTCTAAATAAAATTAAACTCAAATTTCAAGGTAAAACAGATATTATGGGATGGTCCAAGCAATTTCTTCTGTTTCCAATTTCTATGACTTACTCATCATCATCATGGCTAGACTTCACGAACGAAGATTTGGGAGGGTTTTACCCACGCTTGCTGCAAGCACGCTGATGGCTGATAAGGCCAATGCGAGATAGGCAAGTCCAGTTGCAAAAGGCACAGCAGAAAGTTTCCATAGGTGGTACTATCAGGGCGCGGTTCTTTCGGCGTTGCCTTTTCTCCTCCAGACTGATTCTGCGTGCGGTTTCAAAGGAGACAGCAGCGTTATAGATTGTGTGTCTCCACGTCTCCCGATTGGAGGCCAGAGTGGACCACTGATGGTGGTCAATATGGCCAAGGCTGAGGTGTTGTTTCAGGCAGTCCTTGTATCTCTTCTTGGGGGCTCCTCTCTTGTGGCAGCCGGTGGTGAGTTCACCGTAGAGCACAATCTTAGGGAGGCGGTGATCCTCCATCCTGGAGACGTGCCCTGCCCAGCGCAGCTGTGTTCTCAGCAGCACGGCCTCGATACTGGTGACCTCTGCCTGTTCCAGAACGGACACATTAGTCACGTAATCAGACCAGTGGATGTTTAGGATTGTACGGAGGCAGCGTTGGTGGAAGCATTCGAGGAGTTGCAGGTCTCTCTTAAACTGGGTGGCCCTAAGCGTGGCACAGAATTCCAGGTGTTGCCTCACGAGTTATAGATAGAGGGAAGTAATCATTCCCCTGTATCTCCTGGCTCTAATTGTCCTGCTAGTGCAGCCCAGCCTGTTGCTTTCATTGCTGCAAGGCCTGTTTGCTGCCCCGTATTTGATTTGTCCGTAGAACCACCAAGCCCTTTTTGCATAGCTGCTACTTAATTTTTCAGTCTTCAGCCTGAACTGGTTTATGCAGCTACTCTGTCTCAGGAGCAGGATTGTGCGTTTGGCTTTGCTGGATTTTACAATGTTCCAGTCAGCCCATTCCTCCAGCCTGTTGAGGTCCTGCCTTGCATTTCAGGTTGGACCATTATTCTGCTTTTAGTCTGCCCCTAATGATCAGCCAGCTCTCCTGGGCTCCTTTACTCTTCTGAACAGCCTCCCAAGATATCCTGAAATTTAGATGACTGAGGCAAAAGTCTGCTCCTCAAAAGTCAGAGCCTTCAATCTACTCCATCTCTTCCTCACTTCTGCACTATGAAGGCCTGTCAGTAAAACACATCTTGTTTGGCTTGCACCCACATATACCACAGAACTGCTTGATTGCAAATAATAGATATTTGTAATACCTGTTTGCTTTCCTTTGTTGCAAGAAGACCAAGAACTAATGACAGCAGCAGTTGTAGCCAACAGCTCAGCATCAGACCCATGGTATCATATGCCAAATAAGGCTTGACTGATGTTCGATTAATGCTTAATTTTTAGTTAGTAACAGATGGATTACTTAGTAGCTTCAGCATAAATCAATGCTTGTTATTTGAGTCACCTGCTGTGCCAGAAAAATCCCCACTGTGGCAGTCCCTGCTTCCCCAGTACAAAGAGATGTACCTTTTCCGAGGGGATCCTAAGCACTTCTATCTGCCACCGCTGCCCTTGACCGTCATTCCCTGACCAACTCCCTCTTGTTTGTGAGTAGAAGATCCAGGAGAGCACCTCCTGTGTTCAACCTGTCCAGCACCTGTATGAAAATATTTGTCCTCAATGTCTGTAAAAATCTCATGGATTGCTCATCCCTTCTCCACACTGCTCTCTCAAATGCTGGTGTTGTCGAGTTCTCCAGGAGAACCAGGACCTGCAATCAAGTGATCATTTCTCCCTAGCTGAAGGAGGCTTTACCCACCTGCTGTGCTTGATGAGATGGCCTAGAAGAGGCACAGATCATGACTTTGCTCTCACAGCCCTCACTGTGATCCTGACTAGAAAGCTCTCAAAGTCTGTAAACCTTAGTCCATAGCACTCGGTACATTCCTTTGCAGAAAGCACAAATCCAGTGCTCACCTTGCCATCTCTGTGAAAAAGCACTTGTACCCATGCATTGCAATACTTCCTTCACGTGAACTGTCCCATCATGTCTCTGATTCTCAGAGCATCCCAACTCTTCAGCTGCCCACAGACATCTAGTTTCTCCTCTTGCTTTTCCAACCTGAGTCCACTAGAATACAGGTACGTGAGGCAGGTCCTTGACTGTCCAACTTCCTTGGACGGGAGAGAACCTTCCTCTGTTGCCCTCTCCAGTGTAGGCTTCCACTGATGGACCTGATTTAAAGGCTTCCTCAATAATTTTGCAAGCCCACTGACAGAGATGTTTCTGCCTGTCTGTCACATGGGACCCATCTCTGCTAGCCCTGTCTCTCCAAGCACAGCTTTCTGGCTGTAGAAACCCAAGTCCTGCCAGCAACACCTGCCACACAGGTGGGTGTTACTCTGCAGAGTGTTTGCCCTAGCCCAGTTCATTCCCTCTGCCCAGGAGGAACAAGAAAATGTCACCCAGGCTCCCATCACTGTTGCTGATCCTGAGAAAGCTAAAGGAATTTGGAGTGGGTTTACTACAATGAAGGGGAAAAAAGGGTTTAATGCAATGTACAGGATAAAATATGTCTGTAAATCTAAACTGGGGGCTCAGTTCCCCCCGGGTGTCACTGCAATCATGCTGAAACTGAATTATGGAAGTGATAAATCAGTGAAGATTAACACAATTGCAAATAGATGGCTTTAGGACGCTGTATTTGCGGTAAATGTCAGTATACAGAGCTCTTTAGAAACCACTTCATATGAAACATGTATTGCCCAGATGTTTTATATATTTAAATGAGTACATTTCACCTATACGTTTCAAGTCATGTCTCTCATAGAGCTCTCAATGGGCTTTAGCATGAAAAATTTACAAGACCATAATTAAGAGTATTATCAGAATATCTGAAATTTTACTTGTGCTCAAGTGACAAGAAGCAAGGATAGTTCTAGCATAAGATAATTGCCTTTTTCACAGAATTCCTAATAACTCAGGAAAAGGATATTACAAAAGTCGTAGGTAAACAATATCTACCTTATGAAAAAGACCAGTCATTTATTTGGATTGGTTTATATGAAATAAGTACCTGGTAGTGTTAAGTCACTGCTCATTCTTCCTCTCTCCCTATTTTTCTTCCTTTGACAGCTGAACTTCCACCTCAGCCCCCTAGTTACTCACATTTTGTCCCTTAGGACATGGTTCCCTTGGGAATAGTACTTAATTAAGCAGGTTATGGACCTCCCACTTTACCCCAATCACTTCATTCATATCCCACTTCACCTACAGCTATCCAGGGGGGAAAATGCTGAAGGGCAGAGTGCTTTAAATTAGACTAGTTTTCTGATCCAGCTTAGTGCAAAGGTCCAGTATTTATTATATAGGAAAATCAAAAGTGGCAAGAATAGAGATGGAGGTAAAAGGATGGGAAGCTCTTAACTAATAGTCGGGCTGCCTCGGCAGTGAGAGACACCTTCACAAAGGAACCGCATCAGAGATCATGGGCTCTTGGAGTTATATCCAATTATTAAAATCGGTAGGAGTTTGTGACTCAGTCAAAAAGGCTACTTTCTTTAGAGGCAATTTTTTAAACTGGCCAAAGAACATATACCCTATGTGTGAAATGACTATACCTGAAGTTGGTACTGTGATAAGTAGACGATGGAAAATTTTGTTGATAAATCTGTATATTATGATCTATAGAGCAAGAAACTGCAGACATCTGGGCAGTGAAACCAGAACAAACTTTCTGTACTTGTAAGAACTACCTTTTTGTAATTTATCTTAAGCCTCGTGTAACCATGCTTGCAATGTATTGTGTTGTCAGCAATCTATCTTAAGCCTTGTGTAACCATGCTTGCCATGTATAAGTCTTGTGTAATAACGCATGAGCAGAGAAACCAGTTATCTAAAGAAGACTCTGAGCCTTCATCCCGACGACCACCTAGCAACACCCAGACGCAAGCGCAGAGTACGCCCACCAGTTGCGAAACCCGGAAAAAAGTACTGTATAAAACCTATGACAAGATACCATGAAATTGCGAGCCGTTGGTGGAGCAGGAGACTCCCCGGCCGCCCAGCGCTGCTTCACTCATTAATTCATTAATAAAACCCTTAAACTGCATATTGGCTCTGGCAGTTTATTACAGTACTACCACTTACCCACCACTTCTTCACAAACTAGTGACCTGTGACAAGCTGAAACCGAAACCAACATTTTGTCAGTTTATTCTCCCTTCTGCAGTCTTGTAAATGGCAAAACAAACTAACCAATCCTAATTTTTCTTTTTCAGTAGTTAGCTGGACTGCATTCCTCTGTTGGGTAGCACCACATCTGCATTTCACGTAAACTATTGCTCCATACTTGAATAACTTTAAACATCCTTTACAAAATGCAATGAGACAGTGAATTCTGTCATCTTAAGTCTTGACATTTCAGCTTTCCAACCTAGAACACAAAGGCACTTTATTGACTAAGGAAACAAACAGCAACAGTACACCAGCAAAGACCTCAGGAGTTAGGATAGGTCATAGGAAGGATAATATGAAGATAGATATTTCTACTTTGTCAGCTTCAAAGTGGTAAATAAAATTGATTAACATCTGATGGCTGCTCACAGGCTTAGATAAATTAAATGGGTGGTGTCAGTCAAATGTTATTAAAGAGACATAGTTACTCTTCACACTTAAAAGTATGATTTGATATGTATTAATGGACAGACTAAGAAGTAATTTCTGTAATGGCAGAAACTGGCTGTGATAGCAGAAACTCCTTCCAATTGGTGAGTGCCATTGTATTCATTCTACTGTATGGGATGCTGTTAGATATAGAACATCAAATAACCACTTTTCTCTATTAAATGACAGTTTTCTATTCTGATTCCAAAACTCCCTGCTTCAGATTTGTAACACATCCAGAACTCATCTTTTAAGTCATCCAAAGCCATCGTTCCTCTCTGCTTGCAAGAAAACCACTTCTTTGGATGTAACCTGTCCTGGTTTAAACCCAGCTGGCAACTCAGCCCCACAGAGCTGCTTGCTCACTCCCCCTCGATGGGATGGGGGAGAGAAACAGAAGAGCAAATGTGAGAAAACTCATAGGCTGAGATAAAGAGAGTTTAACAGGTAGAACAAAAACCACGTACACAAGCAAAGCAAAACAAGGAACTCATCCACACCTTCCCATAGGGAGGCAAGGGAACCCTGTTCAGCCAGTTCCAGCAAAGCAGGGCTCTGGGCCCTCTAATGGCTAATGGAGAAGACAAATGCCACCCCTCTGAATGTGTCCCACATCTTTCTTCTTCCCCCTACTGCATATGCTGAGAAGATGCCATAAGGTGTGGAATATCCCTGTGGTCAGTTGGGGTCAGCTGTCCCACCTATGTCCCTCCTTCTTGTACACCCCCAGCCCCCTCGCTGGTGGAGTGGTGTGAGGGGCAGAAAAGGACTTGATGCTGTATAAGCACTGCCCAGCAACAACTAAAACATCCCTGTGTTATCAACACCATTTCCAGCACAGATCCAAAACAGCCCTGCAGTAGCTGCTACAAAGAAAATTAACTGTATCCTGCCCAAAACAAGCACAAGCCTCATCAATTAAGTTTTCAGAGGTACTGAAAGGCTTCTAAGATGCACAGCCTGAGTCTTTTGCTGAGCTATTAGAAATGCTGCAGTAAGTGCTTCCTGGAAATTAAACTTCTAAGCTTAAGTTATTTACAATCTTAGGTTCTCTAACTCTGAGATTATCTGCACTCTTCTAGAGTCTGTAGCAAGGAAAATAAATTCTCTGAACTTCCTCTGTTTTTTTTCTACTGTCAATTTCTCTTATTAAAATCCCTTTCCTATAAATTCTGTCAGTGGTTTCTCTGGAATTGGTATCACTTGATTTCTTTTGTCCATGTCCTGGTTAGAGTAGCCAGGACCAGTTTGTCATTGTGTGGGTGTGTATTCTAAATCCTCTAAATCCTGTGATTTTCTCATGAACTGCTAACAATGGATCATTTGCAGCAGCTGCCCAGGGCACACCTGACCCCCTCAGGGTACAGGGGGCTTTTAGGAACTTCTGTGAGATAAGGAAGTTTTCCTGACTTCACACCAATTACTCAGGTGTGATAACTTCCCTCTGGGGAGCCATCAGCACCTTCACACCCACCTGAGGGGTCATGTCTGCTAATGGGCCATCAGGGATTCCAAAAATATGCCATGACTCACCTCAAAGAGTAAATCACCCATTGTGAAACTCCCCACCCTGGAGGAGGGACTGGGTGCTCCCACCTGAACTGAAGCATATATAAGCTTGGGGTTGGGGGGCTAGGGCCACTTGTTGGACCCAGAGGAAGACCAGAACCTCAACAGGACTGTGGCTGCCACTCTCAACCAGACTGACTATCATCCTCACCAGCAGGTTTCTTCCTTCTTTTTACTTTGAACTCAGGGGGGCCACATGGTGCTCAGCACAGGGGTTGGCGAGCTCCATTCTACTTGTGCCTTGCTGGGCTGCACATCTGCTTTTGTGGGTCAAATGGATTTTCCATTTGTATCAGTGTTATTTATTTTGATCTTTTTACTAAATTGTTATTCTGGCTTGCAGTCTCAATCTGAGTTGGATGCATTTCTCCTTCTGGTTTACCTTTAAACCAGCACAGTCCTCCAACCTTCTGTTCATGCAATGAGTAATTTTTCAAACACTAATTAGCCTGTGAAACAAAGTTCTGAATTTTTAACCAACTCCAGCTGAATTTCAGTTTTACTAAAACAAAGGTGTCTTCTTTCCATTTTGAATTTTATCTCTTTGATAAGAAATGTGAAAGAAAATAGTATGTGACACATACAACTTACTCTTGGAAATTTTATAGTCCCTTTTGGTTTGGATCCCATGGTCTACCAGACAGGCAAAATCATATTCACCACAAAGTCCTAAGTTCTTTCTCTAAGGATTCCTGCAGAACAGAAATGATCCTTCTCTACAGTTTAAAACTAACAATTCTTTTCATGTGAATATAACTGCAAATAGAAAGGGAAAAAAAAAAACCCAAACCCTAAAAAACTAAAAAAACCCCACCGAAACAATAAAATAATTATTTGAGACCTGTGTTAGAACTAAACAAAGTGAAAATGGTTTCTTTGGTATGTAATAAGAATTAGCTACAGAGGCTGGGGAGGCTTCACCCCTGAAAATACTCAAAATCCATCTGGAATTGCTCCTGGGTAGCAAGGGTGTTGGGAATGATAACCTCCAGTGGCCCTTTCCACCTCAGCCTTCCTGTGGTTCTGGGATAGAGAGGCTTTTCCAAAAGCACATGTAGACAAGGCTGAAGCTGCTTGTTGTCCCTTACCTGAGAAATGGGTGCCTGTAATGAGGGAAGGAGGATTTTACTAATGAAAAGTGCTGATGCCTCCAGCAATTAAGTGCCTCTCAAGGATTGAGGCAGTTTAATACTTCAAATGGTCTCAAGATATGCTACTGAATTTATGTAAATTTGTGATGATCTAATCATAATGCAGTGTTCCACACCCATGATGTGTGTTTAAGGCCATCAGTGATGTTGAGAATTATAGAGACCATTTATATTCTTGAAATTCTGATGTATTTTACTAGTATTTATGAAGGTGATGGGCTTCCCATAACTGCTGAATGAGCTTAGGCCTGCTGTAAAGAATTCACAGGCTAGAAAACTGAACAGAAGCAAGTTGGCAGAAGAACTGCTCCTTCTTTTCTTCTACCTGTTGCTGGCAGAATAATTCTACTCTAAGCAAGATAAATCATGCACACATATCAAGATAGGAGACAACCTTACATACCTGGGAGGAGAATTTGGGAGCTGGAAGGGTTTTGGTTGTGCAGTGGGTAGAAGGTGGCAGAAGATAGTTTGAACAGGGAAGAATGTTGAAGACAGGGAAAAAGATGAAAAACTAAAAAAGCAGCAAGAACTTGTCACTTTTATCCTGAGCTGGTGGTTGGAAAAGGGGAAGGGCAGAGGAGGGTCAGGATTGGGCAGAGACTGACTGTGTAAGCTAAGTTTGAAGGCTCTGCTTAGGGGCTTGTGCATCTTTAGGGGCCACCCCTAAAGCATTTTGAAAGAAGCTGGAAGGGGAGCTGGGGAACAGAAATGACTCTGCTGTGGGTGTTGAGAGAGAGAGACACTGTTCCAAGGCAGGTGGTGCCTGGAAGGCCCAGACTCCTTGCAGGGTCCAGCCCCTGCCTTTCCTTCTTTTCAAAGTGCACATGACCTACAGCCTAGGTGTCTGTGAGCTGTGACAGCTGACACCCTGAGTGCACAGAGGTTGCCAGAAGGTGAGGAAAATGTCACCTCTGGTTCCCAGACTGGGTCTTTGTATTGGTGGAGTGCACTTGCTCTGTTCTTTCAGTAGAATCCTATTGCGGTGATGAATACCCTTGCACTGTGAAAGGGAAAAGGATGAAAGCACAGGTAGGAGTTTCACAGTTCCTCCCCCAAAATGTTCTGTTTGTAGGGATAAGAGTGGTTTGGGTGACCCCAGCAGATTCTGGCTGAGCCCATGGACATTGCACAGTGGCACTGTGCTCCCTGCAGGGAGTGTGAGTGGGGAAATCAGGGGGGCTGTGGATGCCAATGTAATCATCTCTTTGCAGAGAAAAAGGGACTGTCCTTTTGCAGCTGCACAGGATGCAGGGAGGGACAGGTGAGTGCATGTCTGTGCTGCAGAGCTGTTGGTCTTTCCTAGCAGTTGTGCTGCTGTAGGAACCTGAGCTACCTCTTCCTAAAGCTTGCCTGTGGGTTTGTCAAGAGCTTTTGTTGGCAGAGCAGACAAAGGGAGAGTTGCCAGCAGCAAAAGGAAGGCTGGAAATGGAATTTGAATAATGGAGGCTCTGCCCTGGGGTGACTTTGTGGAGTACGGGGAGCACAGTCACAAGAGGCTCTGCCTTGCCTAACCCTTGGTCAGGTGTCTCAGGTTTATTTACACTGACCACTTCCTCCTGCATAACTCCTTGACGTGCCCAGAATGAGAACTAGAGGAAACAAAGGGCTATTCAGCCACTCAAGAGTCTGGTCTGAGAGAGCAGAATTGCCATGGAGAAACTGCAGAATATCTGCAGCTTGTTGACCAAAGGTGAGACTTTTGTTTTAAACTGAGATTTGTAGAGCTGGTAAAGGAAAACACTGTTTGTGCAGTCAATAGTGAGATAGGAGTTGGGGACAGCTAAGAACTGCCTCAAAAAGAAGTCTAGCTAATAGTATTCCTACAGTCATTCTGGAAGCTCCAGAGAACCTGTATTTATGTTGCTTCACAAAAATGAGGTAATGGCCTAACTAAATCACCCATCAAACATAATGAAGCTCTTAAGAAATCTCCATATGTTTTTGACCCATTTTCAAGCATCAGCTCCTGTGCGCTCAAGAGCAGCTCATTCTATTGAAATCAAGCAAAAGCAGAAGCAGGCTTGCAGGAATGCACATGGAATGCCAGACCAGAGTCAAGCATAAAAAGAAAGTGTTCAAGAGGTGAAGGAACCATAGAAGTGACAGAGGACACAGAAGGAATATGCAGGTATGTTATGAAAGCCAAAGGCCAACTTGGAATTAAATTTACAGAGGAATATGAAAGCTTAACAAGACAGGTTTCTACAGGTCAATAAGCAGCTAAAGCATGACTACAGAAACGGTGGGCCCACTGGTGCCTGGCAGGGCACCTGGTGACAAAGGACATGTAAAAAAGCTGACAATGCCACCTTTCCCTCAGTCTTCAGTGGTAGTTATGTTTAGGAATCCCAGGCACCTGAGGACATAGGAAGATGCAGGCCAAGGAAGACTTAATATTGCTGGAGAAGGATCAGATTAGGGAATACTTAAGTAAACCAGATGCTGACAAGTCCCTGGGACCTGATGGGCTGCACCCACAAGTGCTGAGAGAACCAGCTGATGACATTTGATAATCTTCAAAAGGTCAAAGAAATCAAGGAAAGTCTCCTGAGGAGTGGAAGAAAGCAATCATCACTTCTACCTTCAAGAAGGGCAGGGAGGAAGAGAAGATGTAAAACTAGAGACTGGTTAGCCTCACCTCAGTCCCAGGAAAAGTGGCAGAGCAAATAAACCTGGAAGCTATTTCCAGACATTTGAAGGTCAAAAACACAGAGTGGAGCAATCGCCACAGATTTGTCATGCTTAATCAACCTGAGTAGGTGACTGGCTCAAAGGTGAGGGCTGAGCATTGGATGCTGTTTGTATTGACTTTACTATGGCTTTTGGCACTGATTCCCATAACATCCCAATAGGCAAACTGGTTATGTGTGGGCTAAGTAAGTGGGCAGTGAGGTGGCCTGAAAACTGGCTGAACTGCCACAGTCATTGTCATTAATGAGCTGGATGATGGGACAGAGCAGGACTGGCAGACAGCACAAGAACCAAAGGAGTGGTTGGTTCATCAGATGGTTGTGCCACCATTCAGAGGGACCTGGACAGGCTACACCAATGAGTCAACAGAAACCTCTTGGAGTTCCACACAGGGAAGTAAATACCAAACCAAACTAGCAGCTCCTTAAAGAAACTAATTGATTAAAAAAAAAAAAAAAAAAAA
>VXAU01001363.1:359154-378587 GCA_013399695.1 Formicarius rufipectus
ACAAAAAAACCCCCAACTTACAGAAATAATAATTGTTGGGGGTAGCAAGCAGGAGATTGTTCCACAAGAAGTAACCCAAGAGGAGTATGAGAGATGGAGAAACCTATACTGTTATAGGAGGAGAGAAGAACCTGTTACTTTAAAGAGAGAAAGACTTTGAAAAGACTTAGAAAATAAGATGATGGACTTTCACTGTTTTATTCAAGTTACTACAGATGTTTTATACCAGTTATTACAGTTGTTTAAAAAGTTTTTCTATTGATTGTTCTACTGCTCTCTGAGGTTTCACAGTTGTATTCTTATTGGTTAATGTTTGCTGCAGTGTTTATTGTTCATGTTTTACTTGTTCCACCTCTTTTCCCCAGTTATGGTTTTGTATCCACCCCTTTATACCCAAGTTTGGAAGTTCCCTCCTTCTCCTTTCCTTGTTTGTCAAACTCCTCCCCTTTTTCTGGTTTGTTCCACAGCCTCCCTATAAAAGGGAGTGCTGTGGGCTTAATAGACACTCACCCTTGTTCACCCTTCTCAACTCCAAGCTTCTTTACTTTCCAGCTCCATTTCCAGAACCCCTCAGCTACCCTTGAGGTAGCTGACCCTCCCCTTATCGGACCTTAACATCCATGTCCGATAAATAATCACAGTATCTAATCTCATTCAACATATAATTTCACATGCAATGCTGGCCCACTTAGGGCTGAAAGCTCTTACAAGATCTGAAAGCATGTACATTAAGTCTCTGGCAGGTCATAGCTGAATCCAATTCCCAATATTATGCCCCAACACACTTCATAGTCTGATTGAAATCCTGAGGAGGTTGTCTTGCTGAAATTCTGTATTCCACATACTATGTCTTTATACTGGAAAAAAACCCAAGCAACACTACTTGAAACACTCAACTAAATGATTAGCTTGTCTTTTTTTTCTTTGTGGACAATTACATGTTAATTGTAAATTAATGTATCTCAGAGGTTAGACTCATCTCAATTTAGTTATCTAGAAGAGAGGGGTTTACTCATAACTAATTAGTTTAATAATTAGTTGTTAATAATTTAATAGTAACCAGAATTTTCTGAGAGGCATAGTACACATCCGGTATTCACAATGGTTGACCATGAGCTAAAAAAAAAAAAAAAAAAAGTTTTTTTTTTTTCCCCCTAGTTCTTCTGTGTTTGATCTGCTGACAGAGAATACCCAGGTCAGAGTTCATGCTGTGCCATCAATTCTTCTCAGCCTGCAGCCCCATGATTCACAGATTACAATGACAAGGGACACAAGAATGAGAAGCAGATGTTGTGGGGCTGTGTACTGGGCTATGCAAGTTCAACCTCCCTTTCTTTGAGGGGTGGATGGGACCAAAACTTCTCTGTCAGAATGGAGAGCCTGCTGAGATGACAATGCCATTGTGGTGTTTCCACATGAAAAGGTGGTGAATCCACTGGAATTGCATGTTTGCTATAGGTGTCAAGTCTCATAGAAACAGTTGCTGAAACACCAGTGCAAGTGCTAAGATCAATCCTGCTATGACATTAAATAGAACTAGTAGGTGGACTGCTCTGCAAGTAATTGTAAGCAGGTCCAGGGCTTGCATGGTGCCAATTGCTGGAATTATGACACCTGCCCAGACATTTCTATTGTGGGACCAGAACTGCATATTAGGGTGACTGTCCTTTCTGAAGTGATGCACACTCTGGAATTTAGAGAGGGGATGCTGCTGGGCTGGGCACTTTCCCCAGGGGGCAACAGTTTTCACAGTGGGTCCCTGCTTTAGTTTTCCCTTTGCAGAGAGGCTCCATGCTTCAGGCTGAAGGGGTTTATTTGGGATATTTTAGAGGGCACTGGGGCTACTTTTTTTAACCAACTGGGCTGGGGTGGCTCTAAAAGGATTGTATAAAGTGAGTTTTCTGAATGTGCAGGGACCTCCTATTGCCTCCCTGGGGATTACCTTCCAAACTGAAAGGCCACAAATGAGAAATACTTTTGAGGGGAGGATAACAGAAGATGGAGGGGACTGATTCTCAAAGGCAATCTTATCTTTACACCAAAAAGAAAAATGAGGCTAAGCATCAGAGGGGGTGACATTAAACCACATAGTTAACGCCTCCTTCTGTCCTAGAACAAAGTAAAAGCATAGGTCAGAAGGAAGGGTGCCAAGAATCTCTAATTCATCAGGGAAGTTGCTGGTATAAACAAACTGCTTAGGCTGAGAGTGGGAGATTTTGGTATGGGGAACACAAGAAGCAATAGGGTTTTGAACATAGCTTGGATCATCACAATAGGGGGAGTACTGGTTACAGAATTTGGCCCACTCCTGGGGCGACCATGGCAAACAGATCAGGCAGGTTTTGAATGGGTTAGTAGGGCTGGAAACAGACAGGCAAAGGGTATAAACATTCAAAGCTTTGGACAAAGAAACCCAAACATTGCCGTGGCAAGTGGCTATCCACGGTGGGAGGGGAGGAGGAGGTGAAGGCTGGTACACTGAGATGACATGGACTAGGATGATGACAGGGATAATTTCTGTGAGGATTTGTTGTGATGCAACTTCACTAGACAAGATGGTATCCATTTTGGGCTGGAATCTGTGGAGGCACAAACATGCCCTCTCCCCTAAATGGTAAGTGAAACAGGGGCAACCCATTCCCTTGTAACAAGGTCTTTATAAGCTACCTTTACCTCAGTTATGATTTTGTTTTCTCTAGGGTTAAAATGTCCCTGCATAGGAGGGGTATCATTCCCTAACCTGTTTAGAAAATTAAGAACATAAAGAGCTTTGTTGAGTTTCTCCTGGGGAGTGAGACTATAGTGGTGTTTTGTTGTTTTGTGATCGTATTTTTTTTAGCAACTGATGGGCTTGCTCTACAATTGCCTGACCTGTGGATGAGTGAGGGATGCCAGTGATGTGAGTGATACCCCACATATTAAAAAATTCTTTTAAGGACTTAGAAGTGTAAGCAGGTCCACTGTCCGTTTTAACAGGTTTTGGGATGCCAAGAATGGATATGGCTGTGGAAAAATGCTTTTTGACATCTTGGGCCTTCTCTCCAGTGTGTGCTGTGGCAACAATGCACCTTGAGCAGGCGTCTATGGATGCCTGTATGTATTTCAGCCTGCTAAAGGATGGATAGTGGGTCACATCAGTCTGCCAAAGGTCTAGTAGACTATTCCATGGGTGTTCACTTCCTCAGGTGTGAGGGGGTGACTCTTTGGCAATCTGGACAAGCTGAAATAATTGCTTGGGCTTGGGCCATGGTAATGTGGAAAGCGTTTTTCAGAAATTTTGCATTCTGATGGAAAAAATAATGTGCAAGTCTGGCTTTTTCAAAGTTGTTTTGGGTTGTAACAGTGTTTGCTAAGTTCTCTTGATTGACTAGCTGGTCTGCAACCTTCTTTCCTTTGGTAATGGGCCCTGGGAGAATACTGTGTGAACGGATGTGAATGATGTGGAACTTATTCTGGCGATCGCAAATTTCACAGAGCAATAATTTAAACAGTTGTGCCAACTGTAAATTATTGATTTCCTTAATGTAGGAATTTTCCATTCTCTGGACCACTCTGATTACATAAACCAAATCAGAAAAAATATTTAATGGTTTGGAGAATAATTTAAATGCTCTCAGAACTGCTGATAATTCTGTTATCTGTGAAGAACCCATCACTTTATGAGTATTATGTACCCAGTGCTTACCTTCCTTCTAGGTGATCACAGCATTAGATGTTTTCCCAGACCCGTCAGTGAAGACAGTTCTGTCAAGAGCAATAGGGACAGAGGAATAGTTGGACACTAATTGTGGCTGTGAGGAGGCTAGGAACTGTAGAAAGGGAGTGGATGAGAGGTGCACTGAAAAATGACCTGAGAAATTTGGAGAAGCCAATTGGAAATCTAAACTGTGAATTAGTAACTGGTTTAACTGAAAAGTGGATAAAGAAATGAAAATTATGTCAGGATCTCCTCCCAGAATTTTCCAAAGCCTCAGTCTGTCTTTATGGCAGACCTTGACAAGCATCTCCAAGTATGTTGTGATTGATTTTGAAAACTGAAGACTTAACCCATTCCCATAACAGAAATTTTTTGCATGCAAAATCCACCTGTCTAATTATTCCATCGGATTGCTTAGTGCCTTTCAGAATGATTAGCACAACTGACAGACCACAGACTTTCCTTTGGGTTTGGCAGGCAATTTTTTATCTATGTCTCTCAACACTGCCTCTGTTTCAGGTGTCAAACTTCCTGGAGAGGTGAGGTCAGCTTCTCCCCTTAATAACTGAAACAAGGGCTCTGTGGCATCATTGGTAATACCCAAAATAGGTCTAACCCAGTTAATTGTCCCAAGCAAGGATTGTAAGTCATGCAGTGTCCAGATATTAGTTGGCAAGGACAGTTTTTGGGGCTGAATGGTGGTTTCATTGATTTTTAAACCCTAGGTATTTCCAAGGGTCAATCTACTGTTCCTTTCCAGGAGCAATTTCTAAGGCATGCAATAAAAGGGTAGATTTTACAGACAATTGTACTTGCACAAGCTGGTCTCATGACTCTGCTGCTAAAAGAATATTGTCCATATAGTGGTAGCAGATGGCATCTGGATACTGCTGACACACCAGTGACAACAGTTCAGCAGTGACTGTCTGGCAGATGGTGGGGCTGTTCCACATACCTTAGGGAGGACTGTCCAGTGGAAACGGTGTGTGTTAACAGTAGGCACTGTGAAAGCAAACCTGGGGGGGTCCTGATTGTGGAGAGGAATGTTAAAAAAACAGTCCTTGATATCAATTACTACTAAAGGCCAGTTTGATGGTATTATGTTGGGGATTGGTAAACCAGGTTGGAGGGACCACATTGGTTCTATGATTTTATTAATTTCTCAGAGGTCCTGCAAGAGCCTCCACTTCTTGTTTGATTTTTGGAGGATGAAAACAGAATTCCAGGGACTGTCTGAAGGCACTAGGCATCCCTTTTCTAGCTGTTCATTGACCAGGATGTTAGGCTGCTGCAATTTTTCCCATTTTATTGGTCACTGGCTAATCCAGACTGGCTTATCAGAAAACCAAGTAATGGCTGGAGACTGCCATTATAGGGATTCATGCTATATTTGGTACTGTCATCAAGGTTAATCCCCATTGCCATATGATATCTCTTCCCCAAAGGGTCACGAGGATATTCAAAACATAAAACTGTGCAGAAGCAACCTTATCATCAGGACCTTCAATAAATAAAACATGGACACTTGGAGTGGAGTCCTTGCTCTTCCTACCCTGTTGATGTCAATCAGCAATCTGCTTGTGTTCCACTCATCAGGTCAGTCCTTCTGTGCAAAAATTATCATGTCCACTCCAGTGTCCAGAAGTCCTTTAACTTGAATAGATTGGTCAACATTTGGAAAAAAAAACAAAACAAACAAACAAANAAACAGAACAAGTTAGCATTGGTCTGTCTTTCATAACATATTGTAACCAGAGAGCTGCAGGCCTGGTATCTGCAAGATGCTGGTCAAGGGAACTGATAGGACTTAGCCTTGCAATAGGAGTTTGTTCTTCTAAGCTTATTGGTGGGAAATGGGCTTTCACAATCTCTCTTGTCTTAGGCTACTTCAGTGTTACAACTTGTGGGATAACAGTCAGAGCTGGATTTGCTGTCACTGCAGTTCCAGTAATTAGGTACACGCTCCCTGGCACATGCGAATTGTCTCAGGGTGTCAAATGGACTGCTTGGAAGCTGTTTCTATAGTGAGCAAGTGCAGGGGGTCCAACTCCACCCCAGAGAAACTCCATCTGGGTTGCCCTCCAGGATGAGGGGGAGCAGTTGGCTGCAGCTGGCTCATGGAGCATCTTGTGTCATCACGCTGCCTCTCACGCTCTGCTCCCCATTTCCTGAAGCTGGAAACTAGCTTCTTGAATGATTTAGGTGATCCCCTGGGTGATAATGGTCTCCTGTCTTTGTCATAAAGGGATCTACACTCACTTGCCCAATACAATCCTGATCTGCACCTAGGGCAGAGGCTAGGTGGCACAGTGGGGGATTTCTTTTTATTCTCTGGACAGTCTTTTTGGAAATGTCCTGCCTGCTTGCACTGATGGCAGTAGCCTCTTTGGGGTGCAGGACTGAAAGGGCTTCTTTGATTAAGGACTTAGTTTAATTGTGAGATTCCACACCCTTGCATGCCTTAATCATATCCACAGGTGTTGGGTTTTGCAGGGATTTTAAAATTTGCAGGCAGTCCTCACTGGATTGCTCAATGGCCAATTTGAGGAAAAGGGCATCCTGAGCACCAGGGTTTTCAATCTGCCTAGAGATGGCTTCTTGCAGCCATTCTGCAAAATCGAAAAAGGATTCAGTGGTGCCTTGTTGGATTTCAGTAAATGAAGGTGTGAGGACAGATGCTTCATCCACCGTCCTGATTGCTTGCAGCGCCAGGTTTTTAGAAAGGATTAATTCATTCAAGGGGATCATGATCTGAGCTTGATTGGAAATACAGGGGCCATCCCCAAACATCAAATTAACAGTATTGAGGACACAAATGCCAGTGGTGGAAAATAAATCCTTGGCATGCTTTTTGATGTTTCCATTAGTCTTCAAATAATGATACCTGCATGGTGGTAAGCAAGGCTTTAATTAATGCTTTTATGTTATTGGGTGTGAGAACAGATGCAGAGGAGTTCAAAAACTCAATATGGTGAGTTTAAACCATAGTTCATCACTGCTTTTTTGGTATCCTTTAGGACCGAGAAGGGAATAGGTTCCCAAACTGGTGGGCCATTTGGTTCATAGTAAACTGGGAAGACTTTGACAAATTCCAGGTCTCCCACAGATCCTTCTTGTTGCTTAGTTTTAGCCCACTGGCTTTGACCACAATAATGGCTGGTGAGGTTTGGCTCCTGGGCATGGCCATCTTGGACCAGATATTTTGATCCCATGAGTGAATCTTGTGAGGAGCTACCCTCTTGGGAGCTCTCACTCCTGGGGAGACAGAAGTGGTCAGGGCTTGTGGGCAGGAAGATCGACCACCTTAGCCTCGTATGGGGAAGAAGGGCTACCAGGGCAGGAACAGCCATCTTGTCTTTGTGAGGGAGAAGAAGAAACGCCATCTTGGCCGCATGGCGAATATGCAGGGAGATTTAAAATTGGGCGTTCTTGCTCTCTTTCTTGTCTCGATGACTACTGCTCACTTCAACACCTGTCCCTGACTTTCCATTCCTCAAAAACAACCAAGTTTCTCCTCTCCATTTTAGACAGAACTCCTAAAATTAATTGCCATGAAATCACCACTTGTGACACCAAAGGATGTCGGGTTTGGATGACTTACCACAATTTAAGTCCTAATTTATCCTATTCGGAGTATTTAATATTAAAAGGGAGGAAATAATTTCCAGAAATCCATTTTACCAGGGCCTTAAAGGAGGCCTGAGCGACTGGAAGGCCATGGAAGCGAATTAGGTTTCTCAAACTATAGCTCACCCATTCCTGCCTAGACAGGGAAGTGCCCATGGTTTTTGAGTAAAGGGAACTTGTGGGATAACACACCTTTTCACAGCTGCTGGCCTACACCATCCGACAGGCACGTTGAGAGATCCAGCTTATGAGCTGTGCCACCAACTTCAGCGGGGAGCCAAAAACCTCTCTGTCACCTGAGCCTGGATGAACCCTGAGAGAAACCACTGCGGAGCAGAGGATTCTGCCCCAAGCCTCACGCTCGGGTGCAACAATTGCCAGGGGTGACCGTAAATGAGACACTCCACACACACTTGATTCGTGCTACAAAAAGCTCTTTATTAAGCAAAAGCAAGGGGTTTAAATAAGGTTTTCAAGGACATTGGACAGGGTCAGGGCAAAAGCCAGAACCTGGAAGCCACGTGGGTACAGAAAACTGAAGGGACTACACTCCAGGAAAAGTGTAACTGGGGAAAGGCAGCTGCATGGGGGAAAAGGGGGATAATAACAGTGCTTTCCAAACCAAAAACTGTACCATGAAAACACACCACAACATACAGCTCTTACACCAGAATAGCAAAGGTCTGCAGCTCGGTGGTCCTGCCGGAGTCCAGGGAAACTGCACTGTTCTTGAGATCTGCATACATTGTGTGCTCTCCTACAAACACCCCAGTGACTCAGTGAGGAGAAATTTCCACAGTTACCTCTCCTTCACCTCTGGGATGGGCTGGCAAGAGATCCTGCACCTGGTGCTCAGCACTGTCTGGCATCAGGCTGTAGGGGCTGGCAAGGGCAGGCTGCACAGAGCCACAGGCAAAGCAAGACAAGTGACTTGGCATCAAGAACGAAAACAGCACTGGAAGGTGGCAGGCAGGGTACAGGAACACCAAAGTGCAGCATGAGTCCCAGGCCTCGCAGAGGCTGCAGGCAAGATGAAGTACTGATGTTTTTTAAGGCTTTAGAAAATGTAACAAAACTAACAAAACCCAGGTAGGAAAAGGGAACATGTACCAGGATGAGTTAATAAAGCATGAGCTGTGATTAGCCCCACCAAGGACATAAATTTGCTGTGATGCATGCCTCAGCTTTCTGGCAGGAGGTGAAGACAAAGGGCAGAAACCTGTGCATTGATTGAGGGCAGAAGTCCTCCATGTGGAGTACTTGAGCCACCAAAAAAAAAAAAAAAAAAAAAANGCTGTAGCCTGTGGCTTGTTTCCTTAGTTCTGCAGCCTGCCCAGCTCAGGCTTCACTGAATGCCATCATTTCCAATAATCTCTGTTTGCTGTGCCCTCAGGCACAGTGATCTCACCTTGCAGATGTTCTTCCTGCTCAGGGAAAAGCACTTCCAAGGAACTCTCCAAGAGGCAATGTTCTTTCTCTTCTATTCATAGCCATCTTAATCACACATTTTATTTTTTGCCATGTGATGCTTACTATGATGGCTCATGAGTTTCTTAGCTCATCAATTCTGCATTCTGTTCAAACTCAGTTAAAATGCCAAGATAAATAACTCAATGTACTGGCTGAGCTTAAGTTACAAGAACAATTATTAGAACAAAATGACACTCATCACACTAAGGTGTTGCCAACTGGGAGCAGAGAGACACGAAATTTCTCTGTTGCTCTAAGATCTTCTTGTTTGTTTAGCAAGCAATTTTTCAACCTTGTATCTCAGAAAATCTCAGAAACAGGAGGGGTGCGTTGACAAATGTGGCTTGTTTGCTGTATCCAAGGGAATAAGATCCTTCCTAAAAACTGCAATAAAAGCAGCATTGCTAAATTCAAGCTCCCTCCTACCTTTATGAGGAGTGAAAAGCTTAGTGAGGGAGACAGAAATCATTCAAGTGCCAAGTAACACACCCCGCATTCTGAGCTGCTCAGTGTCCAACAGTGTCAGAGCCTTATACAGCACCATGGACGGCCTTAAATGTGCAGCCAGACATTCTGTGGGAGTTCACAGTTCCTTATTTTGTTCAGATTTAGAAAGGACCAACCTGCTCTTCAGAGAGGCCCTTCAAGTATTGTACTTTAAAAATTAGCTGCATTCTCAAATGGTTGGAGTACTTATAAATTATGTTCAACTGCTATTGTTAGGGTGCTTGCTACAGCCCTCAGTGTTGTATGTTTGTAGTTGGAATGCAATCTATTTTTACTATTTGATATTTTACTAACTACTGACACAATTCAGAGTTGCATAAGTAAAAGACCAAAGCCCTCGCTGGAGGATGCCCTTAGTCTTCTGTCAGATGTCACAGGAACCAGGACCACGTGGGTCCAGACTGATGTACACTGAGTCATGCCTGTTTGACTCGCAAGTGTTCCTGGCTCACACCTCTTTTTACTGACACCAGAAGGTAGAAAACCACATTGCAGCCACCTTTATAGTGCAGCCCTAGATAAATTTCCCTTAGCCTGTAACATCCTTTCAGTATCTATCAGAGAACAAGACAAGCCAAAGGTTATTTTTCTGTAAATGCCTGCTAGTGCTAACAGTCTCTCCAGCCCTAAATGTCCTTTTTATTTCAATCCCTTAAGTGACTAATCCACAAAAAGATAAAAAGATATCCCCTTTTAATCCCCAATACTAAATAAAAGAAAATACAGACTGAAGACCATGTCCAGTATGTCAGGTCACTTGGCTATTTTGGCCAAGTCTTCTGTTAAGTTGCATGGATAAAGCAGTGATGCACATTCTGGGATTGCACAGATGATCTTTCTTGTGTTTAGAGAGACTATAAAGAACAAAATTATATAATAAAAAAGTTCTATCGCAAACTACAGTAATTTAACCACTTCTTACAGCAGATAATGTGGCCCTAAGTTATAATCTTCCTATGTTTCAGAACAGTTTGTGGAAGCTTTTTTTATTTACTTCGGACAAAAACTACTTCAGATTACATTAAAACTAGTTATTGGAATGATTCTGAACTGGAAAAGCTTTTATCAAAAGACAGCTCAATTTGACCGTACATCAGTACTTAACATGAGATAAATACAGGAGTTGTGTGATACCATGCTAGAAGATTTAAATTAAATATAACTGGATTTATAGTTGTCGAGCAATCATGAGACTATATTGTTCTAGAGGAAAAATTAAATCTGTCTCAGTTGAAATAAGTGGAAAAAACCAGTAACTTGCAATCTGGCAGCAGTAAAATGAAGACAAAAACATTTTAATGTGAAAATAAAAACCATAGCATAATCAAGGAATGCTGTCTCACACATACGCACAGAGGAAGTATTCAAGAAATCCTTTCCATCCTGATTCCAGTTTGTGGCACAAACAGGGTTGCAAGATACCCATCTCTAGATGGATCATTTTGCTGTCATTCCTATCCTTCAGCTAGAGGAATCTATTTAGGAAGTGTGAAATCTTCCTTCCAGAAGCACTCATGTATCCTCTGGAATCTCCCTAGGCTCACAGACTGTGCTTCCCTGTATAGATTCCTCATCCCACAGCCCTGGCATCCTATGGAGCATCTCTAGTAATGTATTAGCTTCAGGAACTATGCTAATTGTAGGACTTGCTATCAACAGCAACCACTTTGTGTTTTTCCCCAGTGTATTTTCTACCTCCTTCTTCATAAATAAAATACAAGCAATATCTATTCCTTAGAGAATATGTAAAATTATCTATTGTGAGGGGTGCCTGTTCCATTCCCAACTTACCTGGTGACTGGGCAGGAGGAGGCTGTTTGCACAATTGCCACTGAGACCAACTAAAACTAGTTCAAGACAGAGCTAACATCTTAAACTAGAGAAAGCAGAGGAACTCCCTGAAGCAATGTTCTGTGATCTCTTGAAATATGTGCTGTGGAAGATACTGTCTATATAAAGAATTTTAATAAAATCTTAACTATTTTCCTGTCTTTTAAATGTGGCCTGTCCTTATTAAAGACAGACCAAGAAAGCCCCAGAGATACATATGCATCCTCTGTGCTGTTCATTTCCTGATTACGCACTGTAGAGTTTTGCTACTAACAGATCAACAAGAGAAAAAAGAGCTTTGTAAATGTTGAAATACTGCCAACAGCTGTAGTGTTCCTTTTTCAAACATGGGTATCCAGGGAGAAAGGTACCCCTGGGTGTTTTATTCTCTGTTTAGGAGGAAAACAAAATAAAAGAAGTGAAATATTTAAAACCCCTCCATGGAGTACATGAAGAACAAATACAGGAGGGGGAAAGAAAACCCTCACAGTGGTGTGTCTGTGGAGCACCTGGGGCTCATCACTCTGACTGGCACAGAGACAAGTTTCATTAGCACTGCATGAGAGAGATGTGAACCCGTCTAACCATGAGTGAAGAACTTCTGAGTGCAGTTTTTTGGAGGAAAAAGCAGCCTCTGCACTTTCAGGAGGGCAAGAGGAAATAAATACTGGCACTTCGAGCATCCTGTTTACCTCCCTTCTGTCCCTGAACAAAGTGGCAGCCCCACTGGTCTGTCACCCTGGGTGACCCACTGTGAAGGACGGACTTACTTGGGTGAAGCACTGAAGGCCATAACTCATCAGGGGGGCACATGGTGTGTGTAGCTCACTCCTGCCCTGCTCACCAGTGTGATGGAAAGCACTGCAGTGAACACCAGCACCCAAGCTCAGCTCTTTGCACCCTTGGAGAAGGCCCCAGGATGCCCCACTGGCTCAAGAAACAGAGAAGAGCTGCCAGGACTGCCCCAGCATGGGGACAAGAAGTCACCAAGGAGGTGGCTCTCCTTCTGTAAAGGGGGGGACCTGTGGAAGATCCTGTCCTTGTCCTGAAGGACGGAAGAGCGCCCTCAGCACAGGAAGCAAGCACCATACCCTCTGTCTTCCCAGGGGATCAAAGTCATAGCTTCTACCAGACTAGACAGACATGCCTGGAGCTTGAGTGAAAGCTAAATATAGGAGTATCAGACAGTGCTGCCTAAGACACCCACCCATGTGGCTGTGCTCAGGGACTGAGGAAAGAGCAATCCACCTTCCTGCAGATTCATCACATAGGCTCAGAGGCTGCCTCTTCCCTTAACACTCCTTTGGAGGATTAATATATATCTGAGGAAAGAGAAAAGTATCTCTCTTTGCCTCAGGTTTCTTCCATTTATTAACCAATTTGGAGTTTCATCTGCTTTTTCCAGTTTTGTTTTTTACAGAAAAACTCCAAGTCAGACTATACATTGATGATGAGGGGTTGTATTTGTTTTGGTTTTTTTTCCTGTTCAGTTCTATCCCTTTTTAAAGGCTAAAGTACACAAATCCACTGTAAACTTCCCTGTTACTCTGGCCATGGAAAAATCTGCTAATGATTTTCCAAGATCAGTTTAACTGCTGTCACAGTCTACATCAACACCCGTATCCTGGTTTAAATCATAATTCTGTAATTTATCCTAATTCATCCACATGGCCTTTTTCTGCACTTTACATAGAGACTGGCATCAAAACTTGACCTGTTCTAAGTAGTGTGGCAGATGCACAAATCCTAAGCATGGAATGCTGTTTATAGGTGAAGGATAGAGGGGAACAGCAGCTTCAAGGACCAACCTAGGTATCTCCAGAGCTACAGTTCTAAATTTAACCAGAGATGCTTCCACTTCCCCATCTGCATTCCAGTGAAGGCTAATTGCTTCTTATTCAATGAACTGGGCAGAGGAGACTGAGGAATCTCACTACTGCTTGCACTCAACAAGGTTTTTCTTCCCCAAGATTATACAAAATTCACAAATCTGCTGCAGAGAAAAGTCTCACCTTTGGTCAACAAGCTGCAGATATTCTGCAGTTTCTCCATGGCAATTCTGCTCTCTCAGACCAGGCTCTTGAGTGGCTGAATAGCCCTTTGTTTCCTCTAGTTCTCATTCTGGGCACATCAGGAGTTATGCTGGAGGAAGTGGTCAGTGTAAATAAACCTGAGACACCTGACCAAGGGTTAGGCAAGGCAGAGCCTCTTGTGACTGTGCTCCCCGTACTCCACAAAGTCACCCCAGGGCAGAGCCTCCATTATTCAGATTCCATTTCCAGCCTTCCTTTTGCTGCTGGCAACTCTCCCTTTGTCTGCTCTGCCAACAAAAGCTCTTGACAAACCCAGGGGCAAGCTTTAGGAAGAGGTAGCTCAGGTTCCTACAGCAGCACAACTGCTAGGAAAGACCAACAGCTCTGCAGCACAGACATGCACTCACCTGTCCCTGCCTGCATCCTGTGCAGCTCCAAAAGGACAGTGCCTTTTTCTCTGCAAAGAGATGATTACATTGGCATCCACAGCCCCCCTGATTTCCCCACTCACACTCCCTGCAGGGAGCACAGTGCCACTGTGCAATGTCCATGGGCTCAGCCAGAATCTGCTGGGGTCACCCAAACCACTCTTATCCCTACAAACAGAACATTTTGGGGGAGGAACTGTGAAACTCCTACCTGTGCTTTCATCCTTTTCCCTTTCACAGTGCAAGGGTATTCATCACCGCAATAGGATTCTACTGAAAGAACAGAGCAAGTGCACTCCACCAATACAAAGACCCAGTCTGGGAACCAGAGGTGACATTTTCCTCACCTTCTGGCAACCTCTGTGCACTCAGGGTGTCAGCTGTCACAGCTCACAGACACCTAGGCTGTAGGTCATGTGCACTTTGAAAAGAAGGAAAGGCAGGGGCTGGACCCTGCAAGGAGTCTGGGCCTTCCAGGCACCACCTGCCTTGGAACAGTGTCTCTCTCTCTCAACACCCACAGCAGAGTCATTTCTGTTCCCCAGCTCCCCTTCCAGCTTCTTTCAAAATGCTTTAGGGGTGGCCCCTAAAGATGCACAAGCCCCTAAGCAGAGCCTTCAAACTTAGCTTACACAGTCAGTCTCTGCCCAATCCTGACCCTCCTCTGCCCTTCCCCTTTTCCAACCACCAGCTCAGGATAAAAGTGACAAGTTCTTGCTGCTTTTTTAGTTTTTCATCTTTTTCCCTGTCTTCAACATTCTTCCCTGTTCAAACTATCTTCTGCCACCTTCTACCCACTGCACAACCAAAACCCTTCCAGCTCCCAAATTCCCCTCCCAGGTAGGTAAGGTTGTCTCCTATCTTGATATGTGTGCATAATTTATCTTGCTTAGAGCGGAATTATTCTGCCAGCAACAGGCAGAGGAAAAGGAGGAACAGTTCCTCTGCCAGCTCTCTCTTGTTTCTACTTCTCCTGTTCAATGTTATAGACAATGACACTCTGAATTCTTTACAGCAAGCCGGTGAATTCTTTAAAGCAATACCTTAAGCAGGTATGGAGAGTCCATCACCTTCATAAATAGTAATGAAATATATCAGAGCTTAAAGAGCAGAAAAGGTCATTCTGATACCATCAGGTGAACTAGATACCACAAACTGGATAAAAATAGGCATTCTTTCAGTATACTTCTTCTGTTCCTGGAATTTGGTTGGGTAGGCTGTTCAAGTTCCACAATTTTAACAGTTATTGAAGGATTTGCCTTCCCTGGAGCTCCAGTTCATCTTTCTATTTGTTTATATATTTGATTTCTAGCACAGCCTGTGGCAGTAAATTCCCAAAATTAATTACATGCAATGGCAAAAAACCCCCTTCTTTTGATTTAAAACTGCTATCAGATTTCATTGTAGCTGTGGGGGGAATTATAAATAATGGTGCACATTGTTTCAGACTCCGGAAGCACCTATCAATTCAGGAAGAGCATTTATCTGACCATTTATAGATTCAAATAGTTTTACGCTGGGCTCAGTGATGAAGTACATAAATATGGATCATCACTAATAAATTGTAGTAAGTGAAATCTCATGCTGCTTGATGTTGGTGAGCATCTGGAGATAAAAGGAATCCAGACAAGCAGTCATGGTTGTTTTTCTTATGGAAGCAGACCCCAGAAGGTTGACTGGAATTATGCTCTTAGCCATAGAGACACTGCTATTTTACAATGGTCCTTTCCGCAATGCAACATACTATTACCCTTGAAGGGGGAAATCCTGTAGCTGCTTACCTTAAGTGACTTTGCAGTGCTGTTGAAACCTAAATCAACCAATGACATACAACAGCTACTTTTCAAAATGTTAGTACTAGATATTCACCTGGCAATAAATAGAACTCAGCCTTGCTGGGAGATGTTAAGATGTTGTTTCCTTCAAGGATCTTCTGTCTCGTATCACATCTGCAGGTTCTTTATTCACCTAGGACAAAACTGGGAGCTCCTTTGAGTTCTCAATACACAGTTCGCATTTCTAAACTGAACAAGGGCAGGTTATGGGTTAGGGACTGGGCTGGGAGTTGGCATTATCCATTCTTCACCCCGTAATGAAACCTTTCAGTTGTGAGATGACAGGAGCCATCAGAGGCAGCAGCAGCACAGCAGCCCCCGCCTGGTGGCAGCACATGCACACGGGACAGACCCAAACAGGGGAAACAGTTTTTGAAATAAAAATAAAATTTCAGTGTTGCTTATGTGGAAAAAGTTCCATTTTTTATATGGTGCCTTTTTGTACTGCAAAATTTCCTCTTCCAGCAGAAACTCCCATCATTAATAGATAAGCAAAGATTTGAAATCCTACCTATTTCATTTTCCCCCAAAGGTGTTTGACAGCAACACTTAATTGGTATATAACACTACCTGAAAAATCCTCTTGTCTAAGCCACTTGAGATGCAATTTTTCTGTCAGACCTCTCTCCCTAATTATGATGTTTATAATTCCCAGGGATCAGTAAAATGGGTCTAAGGGAGTAATGCTCTAAATAAAACACTCAAATGTTATGAGGTCACCCCTCTGTTCAAGTACAGCTTTAAATAATGTCTTAGTTTTAGCATCCCTTATTTTCCCCAAATGTGCCACTTCTTTGTTGTGACTACTATGTCTCCCTGTCCTGCAGGGGATGCCTGGATATTACACGACCCTCAAACAGTGAAAATAAATACTTTTCCATATACTGTTTTGGTATTCATGTATTTCATGAATGCAATCACATAGTGTTAATAACTAAATTTAGCTTTTATTAAGCATGACTGCACAACAGAAGAGACAAAAACATTTTATTTCACTTCTGCATTTTATTCTGAAATCACTGACCTCATTTTTAGGGCTAAAGATCTTGCAGGTAAGACTAAGAAGAAAGGGTGAAACAAGGTGTCATGAATCATCAGTAATTCAAA
The DNA here is from genome assembly GCA_013399695.1 of Formicarius rufipectus. NCBI lineage: Eukaryota > Metazoa > Chordata > Aves > Passeriformes > Formicariidae > Formicarius > Formicarius rufipectus. The sequence goes on from VXAU01001363.1 coordinate 375,689, forward strand.
AGCATTCTTCTGCCATATAGGAAAATAAACAGGCTATGTTTTGTTCTATGAGAACGTAATGAAAACACTGTATCAAATATATCAAGTTATAGTTTGGATCAGAACATAATCTAGATCATCAGTTTCTTCTGATTTCTAGCTTTTGCTTAAAGGAAAGCCCCAAGCCCCTTGGTTGCCTTTTTAAAAAAAACAAAAAACAAAAACAAACAAACAAAAAACCCAACAAACAAAAAACAAACAAAAACCAAACAAAACAAAAAAAAAAAAAAAACAAAAACAAACAAAAACAAAAAAAACCAAAAAACACACAAACAAACAAAAACAACCAAAAAACAACCCACGAAAAAAACCACTAATGACAAAGAAAACAGGAAAATGAAACTTGCAGTTAAAGAGGGAAAAAAAAAAGTCATGGCCCCTGACTTATGAGCTTTTAGACAGAAAATGAAGAACGAAACCACGAAACCTAGATTTGCTTCATCTTTCATGAACCTTCTGATATTAAAAATGACAATTTTATCCTGCTTTACACCAGTTTGTTTTAAGAATAAACTTGTCTGCTCTAGGCCAGAAAACCTCAACTTTTTCAAAAACACACAAACATTCCAAACTGTATTTCAGTACACTTACATTAATCTTATAGTCTTGCAAAACATACATCCAAAACAATTTTTAGACCAGTTGTAATACCTCATCCTCTGACCAGCTTCAAGAACCACTTAATCATTCAACAAAGCAACCTTGTGGAGCTGATAAAGACCATTTCCTCTTTCATCCCAATTTTCAGATTCATCGATAATATGCTGAGAATCCACCTAACCAAAAGAAGCAAGGTCAAAGTCAGAATGCATTCCTACTAATCTTTTCCTATATAGCATGGTTATGGAAAAAAAAAAAAAATCTTGAAGAGTTTCGAGTCTCAAATCATACAGGGAAAATTTCAGTTCCATGCCACACATTACAACAGAAGTGCCAGTGCAACAAAATACTCTCACTGAAGGTTTGCCCAGAATACTATTCCATGATCAGTTCCAAAGCATTACAGGTAGTGTTTTATGTGATGATATAAAAAAGATGTCCTGAGATTCTTCAGAAGCAGTGGGAAAAATCCTAATCCAAGGCATATACATTAGCTTGTTATAAAAGCTACACACCAATAAAATTGTAAAAATAAAACCTTTGCAATACCAAGGATAATGGAATTTGAAATATGAAAACAAATACTTTGGCCTAAGCCAGTATATCACAACACACCCTAAAAAATGCCTTCTATGAAGAAGTGCCCTGGGTGCTTATTCTCTGCTGCCCCTCTTTTTAAGAAGAGTGACCCAATCTCCTTCTTTATACCCCTCAGTGGGAGAGGCACAGAGATGGTGCATGTAGCAGTCTTATTCCTGCACTCACTAATTCCTCACCCCCTCTTAGTTAAGAAACTGGACCTGTTCTCCACAAGATATAGTGGCTTGCAGAGCCCCTTACAGGAAGGAAGGTAAGATTTCTAAGAGTAGGAAGCTAGTAGAGTTTTCAACTTTATGAAACCCTCTTGGGTCTCAACAAAACTGCCCTCCTGCCTGATCCTACCACATTTGTCCTAAAACAAGCCACATTTCTGTCTGCCTAGAAAGGAAAAGCCACCTGAAAGCAGCGCAATACAAAACAAAACTAAATTCTCTGCATTCAGACATATCCTATACAAGGAAAAAGGGAGCTGTGGCTGCTTAAGAATAGAAAATTTTAACTTCCAATGAACATAGGGCTGCCTTCATAACATCTCTCAACATAAAACGCATGGAGAGTTCTACTTGAAAAAACTATTTATATACACAAAATTAAAAAACCAAACCACTAAACTCATAGATAGACTCTATAAAAATGCAGTACCAATAAAGACTGATGATACACTGAAGTTCTCGTGCTTTAAATGTGACACTACAGTGCCTTCAGTATTTTCTAATTCAATCATCAAAAACGACACCCTTCCAAAGGAAATTCTCTCTTTTAACACTCCTAACTAACTGTATTGGGGTAGCCTAATTCCTCAAGAAAGAAGTTTAAGTACCTATATCCCCTTACCTGATTCCATTCATATGGCTTCCCACACCATGTAGGAGCAGTTTCATCTCGAGGTCTTGGTTTGCAGATTAAACTGAAATTACATAAAAATAGCCTTAAGAAACACAGTTGTAGTTCATGATGAAGACAAAGGATTTTTTTATACTAGATGCAACCAAGTATTTACGAGGTGTCTGTGCTGAAGGGAATCTTAAATATCCTTGTTAATCTAGTTTGATTTGTTCACTTCTCTGTACTTTGCCCCTTCAGTGTGAGAAGGTAAAATGCAAATTTTCACAGAGACATTAAGTGTACCAGAATGTATTTTCTTCTAAAAAAAATAATGAGTTTTTATTACAAAGTACTTGAATTTGCAACTACGATTTATTCAGTGAGTTTTATTTATGCTTACTCACTAGAATGCATAATATAGCTATTTTTAGGGTATTTTATTTTGCATGAAAACTCAATTACTATAGATTGTCTGTCTGCTCCAGTTATTTCCTCAAGCTGTACAAAGTACAACAGTAGTAGACATTAATTAATTCTGTCTAGATGTGTTTTTCAAACATTGATTTTAGTCTTAAGTAGTGGTGACATGTTGTAAATACAATTAGCTTTTGAAAAATGAAAAAAGTTATGAGAAACTGTTCAGACTAAATTTCTACCTACATACTCTTATTAATAAAAGTGTTAGTTTCTTCCCCCAATACTTAAAAAGCAAAATTAAGAAAAAAAACCAACATTCAAGACCAAGAAAGATTTTACACAAGGGAAAAAGAAGAAATCATTACAATAATCAGACTGTTTGTTCCTTCCAATATAAACTTATAAAAATAAAATATAA
>VXAU01001363.1:378627-466452 GCA_013399695.1 Formicarius rufipectus
AAAATAAAATATAAAATAATATATATAATATATATATTAATATAATATATAAAGATGTCCTGACATCTTTTATATTTAATATATACAATAAAATCCTAGCTGTAGGATTGTTGGAAGAGAACCAGTAGAGGTATAGAAGAGAGACAAGGCTACTGCAGGAAGGTATGAAATCCAGAATAAAAAAGGAGGCTGTCAAGAATGACTGGGCAGTTGCTGCTGACTGAGCTGGGGATGCTGAGTCGATGCTGAGGACCTGAGCCAAGGAGCTGCACTGGCTGCCCCTTCCCCTCTCAGCTGGCTGGAGATGTCTGAACAATCAGTCCCAAATAGGTGCTGAAACGGCAGCAAGTGTTCACACATCTGAAGAAACAGCAGTGACATTTTAGTGCCCTGAATTTCACACTGAAGTGTTGATGACTGGGCATGAGCTGTTACTGTCACAGTCACCTCCAGAGAGGGTTTGGGGCTCTGCGTCTTTCTGCCTACCCACAGCCCTTGACTTCTCTATTGTTTATGCTCTTTTAATTAATTTTTCAGTGCTTCAAGAGGTAAGGCTGACCCTGCAGTTGTTAATTTATTATGCAATGCACCTGAATTTTGCATTCTGAAAACAGGAGGTACGGATATTTGCTTTAAATTTAAAGCAATGAACAGCTGCTCTGATAATGATTTTGATAACCCTGGGTAAAAGCAACTAAGCTTAAAAGCTTCTGATCTTTATCAGCATGAGCAACTACCTCACTTTGGCATCATACATTTACTTTAGAAAAGTTCTACTGGCAAAAAAGGTCATAATTCCTAGAGGTGAAGCTACAGTGCATAACATAACTCTGACTTTATGCCTGAACCAGAGCTTTTCTTAACACTGGTTTAGTAGAAGCCAGGTCAGGATGAGAAAATTCTCCTGATACAGACAGCACTAAAATGCACACTGTGTGTAACAAACAAAGGAAGATTTTTCACAGTATGCTCAGCAGAGGCAGACATTAGAGGGAGCTGTTACAGGGATACTTCTTTGCACTACTTCCACCAAACTACAAGCTGAAAAAATTCTCAAGGCTGGTTGCACTGCCTCACAATGGTCTGTTTAGTCCCACTGCTTCAGTTACAAGATGCAGGGAAGCTTGCTGGGAAAAAAGGCAGGTGGCCTTATTTCAATTCCTAAATGAGCCTGGGACTTCCGATTAACTTGGCCGACACCCATCCTGCACAGGTCTGCTGAGGGAGGAAAGGCAGCACCTATGATTCAAGTTTAATATACAGGAAGAAAGATTTCTAAATCTTTCTGCACTCTAATGCCATAGGACTTCATTAGCTTTGTCCTGGTTGCAAAAGCAAAACAAATACATAAGAACTGGTGTCCTGCAGAACAGGTTTCACAGTCTAGGTTTTATGACTCTTAAGCGATTGGGCTTCCCTGAAGAACCAGTGCTTCCACAAGAAGTCTGAAGTTGTTTAGTATACTGCTTTACAAATAAACAAAGTAAATGAAATGCATCATTAAATAAGAACATACATTATTTTTCCAAAGCCTAATTTGAGCCATGCTTCAAGCAATCATTCATCTTGTTTTTGCTGAGACTGCGAAACAGAAGGTCTTATTTCTACAATATTATTACCATAGAAGCTTCTGACAAATATTTTCCTGCAGCTGTGTCATTTGCTTTTGTCCAGAATACACTGCACTTTCACAGAGAAGCTTGTTAATGGCTGTCCTTAGGTTGTTTATCTGTAAAACATCAGTGACAGAATATAAAGCACACAAAACCAGCATTAGGTCTGTATTGTATCAGTCATAAAGGTGGCCATGGCACCCATATCACCCAACCTGTATTTTTTGCATAAGCCAAAACATCTAAAGCTTCAGCAACAGTTCTTCATCCAGTTAACAGTTTCAGTTGTTAATAGTTCAGCCACTTGATATCACAGTCTTCAAGGTTACTCAGATGTACCATAAATCATGGAGGCTACCACTTGCCTGTACTTTTTTCAACACAGAATTCCTTCAGTAGAAGTTTTAAGATTTTTCTCTCTCTGTCCATAACTTTCATGTGTGCAACAGCCTGGTGTTACCATTCCGGCTAGACCATCATGAATACAGGCATCACACCAAGGCAGTGCTTTCAGAAAATAACAGCTCATAGGTATGTGCACCAGCACATCCACCGTGTCCTTAAAAAACCTCTGGCCATCCCCCACCTGCTCTGTACATAGAACAGACCAGGGCATGTGAGGTCCTTCACTGTCTAAGGCACATACACACAGCCACTGCCCTGCAACGTTTCCCTCTGACAGATCTCAATCCATGAGTTGCAAAAGGCTGTAATGAGGAACATGGGGAGTTTATTGTTTGGTTGGTTGATCTGTTCTGAGAGTAGCAGCTCAATACAGATGACTTATCAGAGCAGTAAAATCTAAATGAAGCCTGCAAAGCAGCAATGTCAGGCTTGTCAGCAGGAGCCACAATGAACCTACAAACAAGACTAACAAGTATTGACATCTAGTTAGTGCAAAAGTGGGTGTTTTTTGGTTTTGTTTTTTTGGTTTTTTTTTTTTTTTTTGTTTGTTGTTTTTTTTTAAGTGTATAATGTTATATAACTTTTTTTTTTGTTCAAAGAGTAAGGAGGGGGTAACTGTTTTTCCTGGTAAGAATCCGAGAGTATAAACAGGCAGTATATTAAAAAAAATCCAAACAAAACCCACCAACCCACAAGTCCAAACAAGTTTTTCTATTAATTCTGAGTGTTAACAAGTTCTGATGCACTTCTACCGAATTTCCACTGTAGTGAACATTCTTATGTAAGTTTTACCTCTCTTATGTCTTCCACTCCAAAATGCACATCAAATGCCAGGTCCATATCATTTTCGGGAAGCAGTGGAGCCCCAGAAGTCTGACTCCAACCCAAACCACACAGAACACCAGTAAAATACTTTCCAGTTTTATCAACTCTACATAAAAAAGAAAGAAAACAGTCTCATCTAGAGATGAAGAACCTAAACTCACATGAAGACAGACTTAAACGAATTTGTCTAAGCCATGCCAAGCAAGACACGTGTTTTAAAGAAGCTAAAACAACTGAGAGGCATCACACCTAGTCATACTGGTTTTTAAAATACAGTGACAAAACAAAACTATTCCGTTTATGAAAACAAATACTCATAAAACTTACCAAAAAAAGTCATACATAAGCAAAAGTAAGGAAAGCTAGCTTCACTATGCTGAAATGACAACCTACAAATACTAGAATTTAAAGAAAAGACAACAATAATGCAACTGCCAGAAACCAACTTTTACAAAGAATTACTGAAATTCCTCTCCTCACGTAGATTTAAAACAGCCAGTTCTACATTCCACATTCCCAGGCTTCCACCATGACTGTCAGGAGTGGCACTGCCTTATCACAAGGGTAGAATCTGCAGCACCAATTCACACGTACATGAACAAGTTATTTTAGCTACATGTTATAGTAAGACTTTAAAAGAAATTTTAAAATTTCTGTGGGTCTTAAAAAAAAGTAACAGAAGAACTACCACTTCTTAAACTGCACCAATACCTGAGTTCTATTGCAGGAGCAAACAGCATACTGAGGAGCACAAGCAGGCCAGGAATAGGAGGCATCAAAGATGTTTCCCCTAAAAACACAACAGACCCTGGCACCAAAAGAAAAAATTAAATTTAAGGACCATCTAACAGAAGTGAAAGCTCAAAAAGATGTACCATGGAACTACAGTGACATATTTACTCATCAAACCAGAAGTGTAGAGAAACCATCCAAGCCTTTCTATCAGGCATTACCATTTGTATTTACTGATACATCAGCAGCAACCAACAACTGCTGAGAGGGATCTTCTCCAGGATCACGGACAACAATGGAGTTTATGCTGTCCTTGCATATGAAAGCATTTCTGGGGAAGAAATAAGTAGTATTTTCAATATTAAAAAACCAAAACCCCTTACAAACATATAAATGAAAGAATGATTTTAAATTCCCAATGCAAACTCAAAATAGCTGTTACTGGTTATATAGGTTACCTGAATACCATTGAGCAGAGTTGTACGATAGTTAATAAATCATCTCTGAGAGACAATAATGCACCTTTGATAAAACTATTCTAAAGATTTTAAGTAGTGACAGTGTGCACATGAATACAATTTAGGCCTGATTGCTTCAGTCCTTTAAATGAATAAAAATTCAGTAAAAATCCGTACGAGTAATGAGGATGGGGTTTTGCCCATTTGTTGAAAATAACAGCTAAGAACGTGATCATACTTCACATTAAGTCTTCTCATACCTGAACTGGAATATCCTAGTCAGACTGTAGCATTTCTGCTCATAGGGACTGAATGGCCCTGAAACTTTTACCTTCAAAAAAAGGGGGAGAAAAAGAACATTCTAGTAAACTAGGACCTGGAACTCTCCAAATTAAAATTCTTTGCAAATGAAATCCAAAACACAGTTCAGGTATGTACTGAGCAACACGAGTTTGATAAATTGATAAAGAGTTTTCACTGAACTCATCTAAAGCAAGCTTTGCTTGTTGAGGCACCTAAACAAAAATAATCTATTTTCACAGGTGCTGGGGACTTATGACTTCCCTCTGGCTTAAAAAACACAAGTTCAGACTTCATAGATCACTTAAAATCAGATTGGTTTCATTTACATGAACAGGTCTTTGATCTTGAAAATATCTCACTTTATCAAAGTGAACTACTCTTGTGGGTAAATGGAGCACAATTACATGCTTGAAAGATGGAAATTTATCAGGTCTGAAAAGGGGGGGAAGAATTGGAATATAGATGAGGCCTACCTCGTAATCAGAATGCAGAACAGGACACAAATTCACATGTTTTATATTCCAACTTAGCAGTGACTAGATATCTCAAAACATGTAAGAATGAATTCTGAGTTTGGAACTGGTAGAGGAAAAGCATCCACTGTTTAGTTAGTATCAGTTACTGGAGCATTCACTGCATCACCTACCCCAGCTGCTTACCTATCACTAGCTGAGGAAGAATGAAACACTGTGTATAGTAAAAACCATGTTTAAATTTTCTGAGAAATTGATAGGCCTGTAAACTTCCTTTTTGCTGTAGCTTATATAATGAAGACTACCATGTATGAATACACTGTGTTCAGCTTTTCAATTTTTATCTCCATCCTGCAGTGGTTCAGAGTGCTGCCTTAGAATGTATCAGAAAAGCTGCTTACTTTAACTCTAAGGCTGTACTTCAAAACTGTTAAAAGCTGCAGAACACTAGTCTGAAATGGTGATCACACTATGGCTTTCTGCCAAAAGAAAGTAGAATGTCCTATGAAAGGCACCAAATATTGCTTGGTTAATTCAGGTACTTTCAGTCCTCCCCTCCATTCTAACAATGCGAGAAGCAGGGTCATGTAATGACAGGCCAAAACCTCCACTCAAGTTACCTTATGGGTTGGTGCATCAGATTTATTGTCAGAAAAACAGTCTAACAATCTTTCAATGAGGTGCTTTTCTTCCTGCCTTGAAGATACAGGCTTTTGCTCTTCTTTCTTTCCTTCATCCACAAGTACTACCTTGAGCAAATCATGGCTTTGCTATACAATAATGGAAGAGTGTCAAAACTCCTTAACAATTATGTTTTAAAATTGTTTTTAAAAATTTACACAAAGAAATACATACAAATAAAAATTTTTCCAATGACCATTCAGATTATGAAAACCATAAAAATGGAAGACAGTTAAAACTATGAAACAGCTACAGGATTTTCCCCCCTCCCCCTAAACTTTCAAGTAACAGTGGAAGAGTTCAATTGATGAAACAATTTCCTGGGAAACATCTCTTCCAAAAGGAGTCTCAAAGCAGCAATGCTTTTGGCCAACAGCTCAATATGCACTATGCACACACACAAAAATACACTGTCCTGTTCAAGTATCAACCTTAACTACTCCCAAAGCCCTAGTCAAGACTTCAGCTTGGCTTCTCAGGACTTCAGACAGACTGAACTGAAATAAATTAAGACTGAGAACAGTTGAAGCAGCTTAGTCAACACATACTTGTGATTCGTATGACTCTTCCGCTGGCTCAGCGTGACCTTCTTCAATAAGCATATGCCGAATATTCACAAGGTCTTTGCACCTTGAGTAGCGGAAGAGATCCACGTGCAGGACCCCGTGCACCACTGAATACACCTCCACCAGCAGGGTGCAGCCACTGACCAGCGAGGCAAATCTCTGGCTGGCCCCGTAACTCCATCGCTCCCCGCACACCACTGATTGGGCAGACGGACGCATCTTGCACATCTTGAATTCTAAAGCCTGGAGCAAAAAACATTCAACACACCTGCCTGAGTAGAGAAGCAGCACGAATATAATCTCATTTCCTCTACAAACCGATTGAATTAATAACTATAAATTACTTTGTAATTATTGTGGCAGCTTATGTAAATTCCCAGGATTGCTGTAAAGCTGCTGGCATCATTCCTGTTTCATCACTGACAATGCAGCTACACATGACATCTCACATCACTTCAACAAAGATCATTGTTGCTAAGGAATCAGAGCAAAGGATAATTTGCTATGAATTCACTATTCATGTTGAAATATTAGGAATGTAGAGATGTCTTCTCTGGAAGAAACTTCACAGTGTTCAATTATTTTCAACTAAGGTAACAGGAAACTTGGCAAGACTACTGCAGCTCTTCCATCCCTGGCAAGAGAAATTAAGCTCTTATTTAACATCTTTCCACAGTCACTATCTGTAATTATGTCTTTGAATGAATTTAGAACAAAAACCCTATTTTTTTTCTAGCCAGTCATTAAAACACTAGGCCTGAAGTAGAAATACATTTACATTTCATACATATGTAGAAAATACAAAAAAAGGATGTTTCCTGTGCAAATTATTTCTACTTACTTTTTTACATCAATTATAAAAGAAAACCAAAGAAAATTAACCCTGTAAAGAGGAAGGGCCTCTTAAACACAAGGTTGGATTAACATTTCTCTACAATTCAGTTTTATGCAACAATTCCTGCTCTGTAAATACACATCTGTGGAAAACACTTACCTAAATACTAGTGAAGGTAATTTGTAGGCACTCGCATCAGCAAAATGTGTATTATTTAATTATTACTCTGAAAAGCATTCTGATTTGAAGTACACTCCTGTTTGCCAGGCCAGACACGAAAATATCTAGTAAGCAGCATCAAAAAGCATCATCCCTACCTGGAAAGGAAGCCCTTGAAGACAGCTTGGAATCTCTTTTAATTTATTTAAAGGCACTTCTGATCTATTGCCATAATCCACAAAAAAAACCTGGAGAAAGAATCAAGAGTATCTGCAATGGTTCTACAACACTGAAAGAGCTACTTTTGGTGACAAGAAAAGCCACAACTTGAGTTTAATAATTACAGTACAACACAACCTTATGAAGTCACATAGAAGCAAACTCAAGAGTCTTTAAAACGTGCAAATGAAGTCATGTCAAAAAGAATTGGTGAAATTTTATCATTTGATCCCTTGGCTTAAACACCCACTTATAATGCAAATAATCCACTAAAACAGGCAAATTTCTTTGAAAGGCTCTAAATTCTCTCCTGACAATTAAAGCTACTTAACCTTACTTCTTAACAATGAGTGATTCCCAACTACCTAATTTACCACCTAACAATTGCTTTTAGATAAGCAAAGGTGAACAGCATCCAGTGATGGTTTATAAATTAAGAAGAGAAGTGATAAGCCCTATTATTCACTAGTTTTCCATGACTTTAAACAGATGGCAAATGTTCAGTATTAACCCTGGAGTGGTGACATCCAGCTGGGTTAAGAAATAAATTCAACCAGGGCTGTGCAAAGGTCAATCTTACAGAAATAAGAAAATCCATCCTTAAACTGATCAGAAGTATTGGCCTGAAAAATTACTATCAATCATGAACCATGGCACTAAATTCCATTACTAATCTCCACACAAAAAGCTAACATTTTGTGATTAATTTCTTGATCTAGAACTCAGCAGCATACAGACTGTTATGAATGGACCCAAGAGCAGGGAAAAACAAATGGTATGAAGTAAAAGACCGGATCTTTTGGAATGTTAATTTCTACTATAAACACTCCTATAAACTCTATGTATAAATTACTATGTATAAGTTCTAGTTATTTGAAAATTAGCAAGGAGATAGAACTGAGTATAAGATGGCAAGAGGTGGTCCGTGCAAAAAAAAGTTATGAAAAGACAAATGTGGCGTGTGCCACATGAAATAATTTTGAACACAGAGGAGAAACACTGTGTTGGAAGATGAATTGTTGCATTATGCATTGCTGCCATGCGAAGGCAGTACTGTAAGTATTGGGAGCATGTGTAATTCCACTTCAGGAAACTGAGGTCAAAACAAAATTGTGGAGTGAGATGGAGACCAGGAGTCACTGTAGTGTGTGAGATGAGAGAGCACAGCTTGCTTCAATTAGCAAATGGGAATCTAGGAGGAAAAAAAGATGAGAAATTGGAAGGACAAAGGAAAGAAAAAAAATTGGAAGAAAGGAAAAAGAGTGATGCAAACCAGGGCAAGAAACACTGGTAGAATAAGCTTAGACGAATGTGTCATGAGTGACTGACAACTACTGATGCAATGGGGGCAAGAAACTTCTTTTTCAGATGGATCTCAGTATTTTTATGAAGAGGAAGTGATGGGGCTGCTGCCAGCAATGCACCACTTTATCTAAGCATTCCTTGCCACATGAGGTTTTAGTCTAATTTTTTTTGTGCTTTGCTTCAGCACACAAGAACCTTTACTGTATCAAACAAGAGCTTCTCAATTTAATAACTGAAAATTCCCATGTTCTGGAAAAACAACTAATTTATCTACTCTGGCCAGTGATTTGTAGAAAAAAGCAAAGCAAAGCTCCAAGATTGTTAACCCAATTACATCCTACCAATTCAATATGACATATCATATTACCTCAGCACAATCTCCACGAACATACAGAACACAAGCTCTGTAGTATCCTCTGTTTTCCAGATAAGTGAACGGTGCCAGACAAAGCAAATCTGGAAGTGGAGGCACTGATAAATCCGTCAGGTTCTGATAGTTAATTTCAGCAGTTAGAGCCTGGAGTACAGCCCTACTTTTTTCATCTATCCTGTAACCCCAGAAGTGTCCAACTTCTACTATCTGAAAGTATAAAAAACATATTTCATTTTATTCTTCTACATCAAATACAAAACACATCTGAGCAAAACACATGAAAACACTCCTACTCCTGACACACACAATTCACGTGCTGCAATAATGTAGTGAAGCATTTCTGTTTTATAATTAGATGTTATCTGAAAATGTTTGTTTTCTGCGCTACTGCAATATACTTTTCATCTGAACAGATTCTGATACAATTACTAAAATACAGAAATTTAATCAAAGACTGCTTCCATTTTTCTAAATCAAATTAACACACAGAAAAAGGTAGAAAGTTGATTAGGCATATGAATACAGATTTGGTGCACTTTTCTTTAGTGACAGAATACCAGCTAGCTATATCTACCACCAAACTAGCATTGTTACTGTTATGACCAGCCATACTTTAGGAAACTGGTAAGAACACACACCTATTTAAATCAATGGAATAAAATTAGTCATCTCTTCAAATGCCTTATTAAACTCATACAACCATTTCAGATCTAATATTAAATGCTTATGATAAAAACCAATCTTTATTTACAATCATTAAAGCTGACATATTGAAACAAAAGTAGCATAAGCTAAGTGACTGCAATGGATCTGATCAAATTCATTAACATTTTTTAACCAAGAGATTTAGCTGAATAAAAGGAGAAAAAATACTCTTTTCCACACTTGCAAAACATGCCTCTACTATCAAGGGCTGTTTTAATACTTCATTCTATAATCTCCCCTAGCACAGTGGTTTGAAAGATTTTATTGTTATTTCTATTTTAGCAGAATGCATATTGCTATTACTCAAGATGACACAAGATTTTAAAATTCTCAGCTTCAGATTTAAGAAATATTTATGAATACATATAATTTTCCCCAATACAGTTTTATGCATTTTTCCAAATAAGCATATCCTACAATTAATTCATCTCATTTCTCATATGTACAGTCTCTGAAGAAAACTGGCATTTAATAATAACCAGGTAAATGGCCCAAATACCTACTAATTCTTATTTCTGTCGTTTACACAAGTACTTTGCCTCTTTTCCATTAATCCTCTTTACATTTATGCCTACTTCCAGCTAAGACTTACTGCTAGGAAATTTTGTGAAGCGCAAACATGCAAGTACCGTATAACAAAGAACTACTAAAAATTAGAGCAAGAATATTCCTAAAGAAATCTCTTGCTGAAAATATCAGTACTCATTTTTTATATTTAAGCATGTCAGATCTTAATCTCTATTAAGCTATCCATGTACTAATTATTAAATAGGACCTACTTCAGATGTAGAACATTCCTACCTCTGTTATCTTGATGGACAGAAAACGACTCGGGATCCTCTTTGACATTTCTGAAGCACCAAATGAGATTTCCACAGGCTCCACCGTCTGTTTCTGACAGTCTACATTTACTCTAAAAAATTTATGGAATAAAGATGCTAAATACTTCATGCACAAGAGAAAATTCAAGAGGTCAATTTTTTCACTTCCATTCACTTCTCAAGGTGTCCCTAGGGCACACTGGGTACTTAATGACTTTTATTTAGGAACACATTAATTCAATTACAACGTAAAATGACCACACAATCAAATTACTACCGAGGTGGAGTTGATTTATAATCAAACACAGGAAGATGCACGCCAGGACACAACTGTGCCATCAGTTTATTAAACACAAAGAATTAAGGTTAAATAGTGAGGCTTTTTGCTATGGCATGCCTTCTGAACATAGTTTTTAAAAACAGAATACACAACAACACAAAGTCAGCAAGTTCTTATATATAAATTTATATATATATAAAACACTCTTTTTACTTGACAAAAGTTAAGAATTCTAAAATTAAGTTTTTCAGTCTAGGAGACTTGAGTTTATCAACTAATTTTCAAAAAGATAGTAAGTGCTGCTTTGGGTACAGTGAAGCTGCTACAGTACTTTATTATAAATTAAGTACAACCAACTGGATGTGAAATATTCACCTTTATTTTAACCTTCCCAGTTCATTCCTGCCTTCTTATTTTAGAGTTCTTATTTTAAAATACTAAAATGGCTGCAGCCCCATCACGAGGAAGGCAGATTACAATTTTATCAAGTTACCTGTATGACTTGAAACTCAAAATCACAGCATATGGTAACAGTGAAACCCACATGCCAGATTTCCCTAGCAAAAGCAGGTGTGGACTGTAGGGACTCACTACATTGCATTTCAGCAGTATTTACTATTATGTTGTTATACCTTATGTCAGTGTGTTTCCCCACAGTTTCTGTTGTTATGATCCATCTCCCTCCCTTTCTTCTTTGTCCCCAAATGCCACTCCTTATTTATTTTAGTTATAGCAATCCCCATGTTGCCTCTACCACAAACAGAAATTACTGTGTACATCCACATTTCCATATGCCAAAGGCAAATAGAGTAGAATCTCAGGGGAGAAAAAAGAAGACTCTGTACTTGGAGTTCTCAAACAGTAAAACACCTTTAGCTATTAAGAAATATTTAAGACAATCATGTTGTTTCTAGCCCTGGAAAAACATTCTGCTTACACAAAGTTTACATCTGCTTTTTGAACCTATCTTTGAACTGTATCTTCCTTGGTGATGCTTCCAATGAAATTCCCACTGAATCCAGCAAACCTCATACCACTGCGAAGAAGCACATTTCCCATACACAATACAATTACCTTAGAGACTCCAAACTTAAGGTTGCCACACCTTGCAGTTGTTTTCTGATATCATCTGAATAATGAACATCCAGCTCAATAGGAATCTTCAGCTGTAACATCTTGACTGCCAGGTACACTTCGGGAAGAACCTTAAAGGCCTCCTTTGGATTACGGGAGAACTCCACAAATGCCCTGTTCACACACACACCCCCAAAAAAAAACAAACAAAAAAGACACCCCAACAACAAACAAACTTGAATTATCCTGATGACTATAAGAAAGCTTTCTAACATTCTTAGAAGCACATGCCAAATTTAATGAGCATATTTAATACAAATAAAAAAGGATGCAAAAATATAGGTGAATCAGAAAAGAACTGAAGATTGGAAAAGGAGTAAGAAGGGCTACATGAACTCAGCTTTGGGCAGATAAAGGCCAAAGTCTGCCAGATGATTAGTTTAAAAAAAGGAGAGGCCATTGGACTTTACAACTGAGCTAAATTCAGTGTAAAAGTTAGAAATACAGACAGATTAGCTATAGTTAAGGTCCACTGTTAGAGAACAGGAGAGACAAAACAAAAGGCTCAACCTCAGCTAGTTTAATGTTATTCTAACCAATGTACATCAAACTTCAAAACCACCTTTTTAAATCCAGCCAATACACTAAGCAGAAGTTATAATCCCAAAGAGAGAAGAAATAAACTATTTTTCTCAGTACATTATTGACAAGGAAATTAGTTACTGGATTCATAACAGAACATGAGAAAAGCAGAATACTTAACTACTTCATACTTACTTTGATCCATTATAGGCAATAGATTTTACTTGCCCACACTGTCTGAGCTGTGACTGCAACTGCTTATGGTATAGATATCCATAAGGAGGAATATTCTTCAGCTGTTAAGAAAGATGTTATCATTTGGATGAATGCAATTGTTTTAATGTATTTTAAAGTTCACCTAAATAGTTACCTTTCTCCTTAACATGCAATAATATACAATCTAAACTCTAACAAATTCCAAAAAATCTATATGCTACTGTACATCCAAGAATCTTAAAAAGATAATAAAAAAAACATAGTTATGCTGCTAGTGATGCTCTACTGCTTCAAACCAGTGGATAAATGCTTTCCTTAACTATAAATGAAGCAGATTAATTTGTAATTATATCTATATTAACTTTGTATTTTTTCCAAAAAGCTGTCTAGTATCCCTGGTTTTGCTTGTAACAGAAAACCAATGGATGGTTAGGATTCCTTAGTCATGATTGGGAAATATATCCTAGGCAGCCTGGGAAAGAGGAGGACTTACAGCTTCTGCCTATTCAGGCAGAACTATGACATATTGAATTACTGAGGTGTTTGGTGGGACAGCTTGCACAACTGGGAAGTACTTAGACATGGATACATGCCTCTTTGGGATGACAAAGAGCCATTTCCTGCTCTTCCTTGTGCAGAGGAATAACTCCAATCTAAGGTTCCACAACTATTAATATGTAACTGCAGCCAGATATCCATTTCTCTAACTTTTTCTTACTTAATAATCTCTCATAGAAGATCTTGATTTAATACAGAATCATGAAATCCTAGTTAGCAAGTTTTAATTCTGAGACTTCAAAGTGTTTTTCAGGGGCTCTGCAACTGACCTTTTCTTTGGCTGTTACAACCTCAGACAGATTATTTTTAGAAAAATCTTCCTTTGCCTTGGAGTTACATTACTGAGATCAGCTACTGGTCAAAAACATGGCCTCGGTCAGACTGCAGAAACTGCCTCAAGGTAAGATGATTTAGAGAGACCAGAGTGTGGGAGGAATAATTGCCTTTTATATCTTCAGCACACACCATTAGGAGCGGCATCAGCTCTAAGAGTCTCTAAAATTATGAGCCTGAGGAACTTGCAGCATTTGTGCCCAAGATGATCATTTACACTGATGAAGACACAGCAGCTACTTCTTCCTTCTTCAAGGTAACAAGCAGTTGATATATGAGCAGATCAAGAGATATATACAACAGTTAAGTAGCTTCTTAAATCTACCAGTTTAATCTTAATCAATGTGCTGTGGCAAGGCTTGCCTTTATTCCACAAGACTGAATCTAGTCTGATATTTTGCTTCAATATCCTTAAATAATATGTTAAAAACTTCAAAGCATATATAAATATGCTTGTGTACAGATTTTGCCATGCCAGCATCTTCTTCAGTACAGACCCAGTCCCTCTTCTTGAGTAAGCAGTGAAGCACAAAAAAACCCCTGTGGCACTAAAATTTTGTGAGTTTCTCTACCTTTTAATCTATTTTCTTTTGTGCTAATAAAAGTCTATTCTTCGAGGCTGCCTTGTTTGTAGGTCTGCTCTCTTTAAGCATAGGTCATGTTTATTTTACTAGTTCGGATACACCAAACACTTTCCTAGTTCAGACTGTGCACCATTTTGCATAAATCAGCAAAGCCATTTTAACTCACACTTATGCAAACAGAGGAAAAGTAATTTTAGAAGATCAAAAGCACAGTGAAATACCTGAGTAATCTTAAAGCAACAAGCACGAATGTCATGCACTATCAAGCAGGAGATGACTAAAAAGGTAACACTGAAGTTGCAACATTACATAAGTACTCATTAAAAAGTACCCTTGATAGTGCTGTTCTTTTTCCAAATATTTTGTTAGTTTGATGGAAGTTGTTTGCCTGTGCTAGAATAGCAACCAAATGCATTGAGGAAGTTATCAGGAATTCTTCTAAAATTGCCCACCCACACAATGTTTATTGTATTGAAAGAAAGGGAGATGGGAGAGAAGAGAGTTTACCAAGCGAGGATCAGAGCAGATCATTATTTCTGCCCCTGCCCATGACAGAACACAACTTGAAAATACCATCCAAACACCACAGATTTCTATTACTTGATTCTTAATTAATTTGTTCACCTTCTTAACATACCATTACAGTGGTTTTTGGATCTTTGCCAGCAAGCTCTTTCACAGCAATTCTTTCATTGCATTTTCCAAAAGTAAAGTAGTTTGGATAGAAAGCACCAGCTATTACAACCTGAAATTAAGAAAATATTTTGTAAAATGCAGCACACTGTATTCAGTTTCTTGAAAAGAAATACACTGGCAACATGAAGAGACTCCAACAGCTCTTCATATGAATATTTTTTCCTGTCTCTTTCCAGGAACTGCTGGGACTGCAGACTAAACATTAATTCATGCAGATCCTTAAAAACATGCTTTTATGAAAAGAATTCAATTTCTGGAAAAATTCTACAGCATTTTAATATTTTTGTATGCATACTTGTTCTATGAAGACCATTAACTTTTAATCTTGATTTCAAGAAAAGCCTCAGTTTAAATAAATCACATAAAATACCCACAAGTAACTTGTTCAGTTTTCAGGCTACATCTTCGGGTATTTAACAATTCAGCTTTGAGAAGTTCACTGCTTACACAGTTAGACCAACAAAATAAATAGTCTATGAACATAAAATCACTGCTAATCAGTCCAAATGAGACAAGAAATTTAACTGGAAATTTGACAAAGCTAAAATACCTAAAACTTCCAATTCCCAGCATCCCTTCCCCACTAACTAACCAAGACAGCAGGCATTCCGATAGAAGTGATAAAATCATTTAAAAAAGCTAACAGTAATTGTCCTTCTACAATGTCAAAAAGAATTATTTCTTTTCTATCCGAAATCTCAACATCCACAGAGAATTTTGAAACATGTGTAACACTAATTCATCAGTACTAATCTATAAAAATCCAGCTATAAATTTTGTAAATAATATCTCTATGACAATAAAGCATTACCTTCAAAATGAAGCGTTGTTTGTACTCATATTCCTGGTTCATAGCAGGTGGTTGAGCATTAACACACATGTTAAATGCTCTGACTCGCCTTTTCAAGTTGTAAAATAACTCTGCCACCTGAAATTTGATCTCTAAGTTACATTTTAAACAGATCAAAACCATCCACAAACTAAAATAAAATCTGTTAGTACAACTCTAAAATAATTGGTCAAACTCCCTTCCCTTTTCAGGTGACTAGCATGCATTTCACCAACACACTGCTTAACACCTCTGTGTTGGAAAATAACGTCAGTACTGTGACTCCAGCAGTTTTCTTGACACCTTCTGGTAATGAACTTTGTAGTCACAAAGCATATTATGCACACATGATTAGAACAAAATTAGGAAACAACAGGATGATCTTCTCCTTTTAAATAATTTTAGGTTTGCATGTTAAAGGTAAAACTCATGCTGACAACCTGGACTTGTGCACTTAACTGCAGCAGTGACCATACTGCACCCTTTGTTCAGCAGATAACTGTGATTATGGTACATGAGATCAAACTTGTGCTCTATAGCAGAACACATTAAGCTTTCCATCTTGAGCATTTCCAAGAAGCTTCCACAAGCAGTCATTGGTCCTCTGACCACAGAGTGAATGCCTTCACCCTCCCAGCTGATTCTGGAGCAAATGCAGAAAAGTACAGCCCACTCAGCTTCTTTGTATCTCCCTTTCCTCTTACTTTCTGCTGCTGGCAGTTTTAGGATACTACAAGAAAAGCTACCATAACCAGAAAGCAACCCATGTGACTCACTGCTGCAAATTCACTTCTCACAAGGAATTATAAGATTAGTATCTTAAAATGTGGCAAATAAAAACCACCAAATCTTACTAAGTGTTAGCACAGATGTCCATTCTAAACTCCTTATGTATGGTACCGTGCACAACCTCTTCTTGTATTATCTGAACTGAACCAGGAGAGGCTACCATGTGAGACTGATCATTTCACTGTCCAGTTCTACAGAATTTTCTCTCACCTTTTTGTTATCACATATGGAAGCCAAAAAATTACTGGCATTTCTTATCCAGATGGTTGCTTGTTATCAAAAGCTTTTTATATTTCCTATGCTTTTTGAACACAGGTCCTACATTGCTCATGCCTAAGGTATGAGCCACTGGAATAATGGGCAAGATCACTCTGCCAATCACAGGTACTGAGGAGTTTTACTTATTTCCCCTTCAACATGTCACATTCAGCTTGGAGCTTACTGCAAAGCAGAGTTTTCATTAATTTCTGAAAAAATTTTCAACTCCAGTCCTCATTATATAACTGTATTTGCTTAGTTATTCTAATCAGAAGTTGTGTAACAACAGACAGCAGTCACCACAACCAGTGATCTTAGGGACCCATAAAACTAGCAAATAATACTGGTGATCTCAAAAATATTAAATTAACTGTTGAATGTATTTTTAACACCACTTTGTTCATACTAACAAAAGGAAAATGGTTTTCATCAAAATTCATATATAATTTCAAGAAAATACATATGTATTTACATATACTTAATAGACTAGGCTTATTCAAGATTTTCAGAATATAAGAAAAGTTCTGCTTATAAAAATGATCACCAATTTAATCTTACCTCTTTGATCCTCTTGATATGAACACAATTTGACTGACCCCACTCAAGCTCTTCCTGAAAAAGAAAGAAACTTGTTTCTTCAACTGCTAGTAATCTTTCTCTCATATACTTCTGTGTGGACACAAATAATAATTACATACAGCAATAGGAGAATTTAATGCCATTCCACAGCTTTCTTTGCATTTATATTTAGTATTATGACAAGTATGAAAATGTAGGACAATTTGACTGAACCTGTATTTTGGTGATCACCAATGCAGTTGTCGATCATCTAAATTTTTCGTATAAACCCACAAGTACAACACCTCTGTGTTGCTACCACAAAATCTACTTTAAGATGGACACCAAGAGAGTCACAGGAATATTAAGGTTTAAACCAAGATCGAGTCCAACCACTAACCCACCACTGCCACATTCAACACTAAACCATGTCCCCAGGTGCCACATCCACATGCCTTTTGAACAACTCTCCAGAGTTGTTCTCTGCAACTCTGCAACTCCTCCACTTCTCTGGGCAGCCTGTTCCAAAGCTTTCAGTGAAGAAATTTTTCCTGATATCCAACCTAAACCTCCCCTGCTGCAACTTCAGACCATTTCTTCTCTTCTTTATCACTTGGGAGAAGGAGCCAACCCCTAGCTCACTAGTCCCCCTTCAGGTAGTTGTAGATGTTACAAGGATCTCCCAGAGCTTCCCTTCCTCCAAAGTAAACACTCCCAGCTCTGCCAGATGCTCCTTGCAAGGTTTGTGCTCCAAACCCTTCCCCAGTTCAGTTGCCTTTTTCTGGACACACTCCAGCATCTCAATGTCTTCCAAAACTTTCTACACAGGATTCGAGGTGTGGCCCCACCAGTACAGGGGTATAAATCACGTCCCTGGTCCTGCTGGCCACAATATTGCTGATACCATCCAGGATGTCACTGGCCTTGTTGGCCATCAGGGCACAAAACCCCCAGAACTTCTTTATCTGAATGTACAAGTTTGTCAGACAGATTCTGGCCATCTTGGCTACTCCTTATAACTCAGTGTATGTTATGCACTGGTATTCACAAAAGATGCTATGCTCTGCAAGAAGCAGAGAAATCAAAAAGGCTTTAGCTCATGCACACAAAGGAAAGACTGAAGGCTATTGTGTGCATACCACTGTTTTTTGTGACTGATGCACATAAACATCTTTCAGGGGGTTTTTGAGAGGGCAGAGATCTGTGTGTTTAAAAAAAATAGACACTTCTGTATATTACAAGTATTTCTTTCAACTACAGCTCAATTTCCTTTTTTAGCCTGGATTTCAAACCCTCAGGTCACTGTTGACTCATCTGTGAAAGGGACTACATGAGGGACTATCTTCAAATAACTCTGCACTGGATTCAAAGACTCATTTTCTCTCAAAGCCTATGCTTCTATTTACTTATGAAAAATCATAATTATTATAAATAAAACTTGCTAGCAAAAATTCCTTCATAAGAATATCAAACACTCCAGTACTGAAAGTACCAACTTTGAATACAAAAGAACAAGTACAACTAACCTTGGGGTCTCTCAGCTGCCCCTTCTGTTTGCAGGCCTGCCATGCCTAGGAAAGAAGTGGTGAAGTATTCAGACAAAATGCAGTGCTTTAGTAATAATTATTACAAACACTAATGTGAAACTTAAAACTATGAAGGTTTTTTTCCATATCAATACTGAAGATAATTTTGAACACCATTTAAGAACCCAAAATTCCCCCAGGGTAACATAAGTTATAAATATTACAGCAGAAAAAAGTATAAGGAAATGTGAATCACAGTATTTTAGGTTGGAGGAAACTTTTTCAGACCATTTATTCCAAAACCTCACACAGCAGGGCAAATTTAGATCAAGTTTTTGAGGATCTCATCTAACAGACCCTGAGTAACCTTGATAGACCTCATGGATGAACCTGCTCTGAAAAGGAAAACTGGACCACACACATCCTGAGGTCCTTTCAGCCTTAATTATTTAATAATTTTAGCCTATTGTGATGGCTGGTTGATTCCTAAGCAGATATAAATACTTCTCATTCTTATGAACAGTCTTACTCTATTTTTTTGAGGTTGGGCAAGAACTTTGAGTCTTCCACTGCTCATATGAGAGCACACAAAGTGGTGTGGCTGCAAAATTGTAGTTCTAAGAATGAATTACTGCTGGGCTCAAAGTCTGCCAGCATTATGTTATATCATGACACACGAAAGAATAAGAATTTCTGCAGGAAGAGAACTGTTCTGCCTTCCAGTTGGACTGAAAAGGAGTTTAAGCACTACTGGATGAACCATAATTCCATATTTGCCTCAAACTTGCCATCAGGTCCTGCAGCTAAAGTGGAAACACAGCATTAAAGTCAATTTCTGGACATAGAAATTCTGGATCCTGGTGCATTACAAAAGAAGACTGAATGTGTTATATTCTGAGGTTTTGAAGGGGTTAGTCCTGATTTGTGCTGGGAGAGGTACACCTGATAACACAGCCACATGGAACAGGCTCCCAACCCCCTTCCGAGAGGAAATGGGTGGAGTATTAAAGCACATGAAAACACACATAAATTAGTAGAACAATTTGGATGCTTTAATTTGATGCTATAATAAAGCAGACTACTTTCAGAACCTTTTTTTTCCTCCCTGCTTTGGGACAAAATTAAGTGAGCTCGTTTTGATACAGTTCTGATGCAAATACCTCCCACAAAACAAGGTTGGAGGAGAAAGTTATAGCAAGTTACCTCATAATGCAATTTTCCAGCTTACAGTGGACACTATTAGCACAGTTGAACTGCATTTCCCTACCTTAACAGAGGCTACCCTGGAAGAAATCTAATCTGAGCCAGGGAGTTTGAAAACAAACTTTCCTCAACATACCTGTTCTTTTCTGATACTCAGCCATTCAAAATAAAGCTTTCACAATACTGACAGACAGAGATACTGCTCTGGAAGCTCTGTCTGAACGTTTGTATTTATCCTCCAGGACAACATACTGATTTATACTATCATCTTCAAATTAACAGCTGCTAATTACCAGGTGACACTAAGGAAATATATATATGGGGAATTCAGAAAAGATTCCTTTTGAGCCTCAGGATCAGTGCATATGTGTGGCATACATACCCATATGTGCTTACTAAAATCCTGACAGCAGAGAAAAACAAGTCAGTTTTTGCTGAAGGACAACAATAAATTACAGAATCATAGAATCAACTAGGTTGGAAAATACCTCTGAGATCACCTAGTCCAACCAAATTAAATCTGCAGCTGAAGATTTTGGAGTCTCCAGATTACAGAACATAACCAGAGAATGCACAACATAAAATGCTGGATTTTGAATAATAAGTTCCTCTAGCTTTAGTAATCTTTGCTACACTGTACCAGCTCTATCTGTACCTGGTCGGATTGACCCCTGTCCATGGTGCTGGGCTACCAAACAGCTAAGCATACAAAAAATGACATTTGCACAACACAAAACATCACATAATTAAAGTTAAGAAGTCTGGAGAAAGGTCACCAAACTCATTCTGCACTAGAATTTACCAGTCCAAACTGTCCTTGGTTAAAGGAGGATGTACAAGTATCACCATATCTCCGGTATTTTATTTTTGGCTATTATAATAGAGACAATCAGAACTAGGAGTGTTACACAGCAGGACACAGACTGTAAAAAGTATCAGTAAGAAGCTACTAGTAATGTTAAGTTTTTAGCAACTTCAAAGCACAAGTGCTACACTGATCCTACAAAGATGAGACTGTCATGGTCTATCAGATTTTACTGTAATCTAAGATAGAAATAAAAAAAAAACCAAAACCTTACCTTAAATGCATTCACAATTGCAATACAGTCACTATTACTATTCCCAGCAAAAAACATTTTTTTCCTGGCAATACAAACAAAAGTATTATCAACAATGTTTTTTTTTTCAAATATTGCATGTATTATGCAGCTCGTAGTGCTCCATTAGTAACACTTCCCAGGTCTTTAACACGAACAAGATCAATACACTTATTATGATTATGTGTTCTTATTCATATCTCCTTGTTGAAGGAGAAGCTCTGTATGGGCAGGGTAGTAATTAAAAAAAACAAAAGTGTCCTTGCTATTTTAAAGAACATTTTAATAGAGACTGCCACATGTTTACACCAGAAAGGCAAAGCAGAAGAATTGGGCCTTTTGCTCAGGAAAGGATGAATTACCTCAGTGATTTCTGCTCACACATCCACAGATTTTATCATCTAACTGGAAAAGCTTTTTGTACTGCTTGGCAATTTGACTGAAAATTACTCATGACATGGAACGTTATACTGAGTGATCAACTTTTCTCTCTGCTCCCAATGTAGTTAGGAAGTTGTAAAACATCTGGGTTACTACCTGAATCCTCGAATATCCTTTTTGAAAGGCACTGCAAAAAAATTCCGCAAGGACAGTGCTGAAGCTACAACAAAAACAAACTCGAATGAAAACCTGCAAATCCTTTGTTTTTAGAGAAATATTCTCACATGTCCTTCTTTCAGTTACCTATAATAAGGCATTCCTCTAAGCACCCGAAGACATGCCCAAGGACTATCAATTTTCCAAAATGCAGGTCCACTGGCAAGTGTATCAACACCCTTCCTAAGAAAGTCAGCTCACCATCGTGCAGACTGTCTTCTGTTCGCACACAGGTAAGTGCTCCCAGCTAGAGAAATTCAAAGTTTGTAAAAGCTGACTTAGTAAATCCAAGACATTTTTAAGCCTAGTACTTTTCAAACCAAAGCTACTAGCCATATTGGATATAAAAGCAAGGTACAAATGATACAAATATTCTTTCTTATGCACTTTGGAAAAGAAGAAAATGTCATGTAATGAAGATTCTACCCCTCATAAACTTTAAATTGATACGCAAAATCACCAACTTTCTTGTACAGGTGAGAAGAGCATCTTCAGGCTGACCCCTACCCATCATAAGGTATGAGAGTCTGAATTATTACTGACTCATAAACCATAACACTTAAGAGAGTTCAACTTAATTTTTTTATTTTTCCATTATTTCTCACCATACATGCTAGTCCACAAAGAGTATCATTACTCCTGGATGAAATTATAGTAGTATTTTAATGAAGTAAACGACAGAAATTATGCTCAAAAAGATGGGGACTAAACAACAGCCCAATGTGTGAAAAAATTCTCTAGACACAACTAACATTTGAGGTTCCAATTAAGGTTACCATTACCTTAAATACCAGGAAAACCACTCCTACAGCACATTTCTATTACCTTGATTTTAACAACACTAAAAGGAAGCCTACCTCTTTCAGCTGGACTATGGTACGGTCAATGTCATCCGCACTGGGTGGAGAAAGAGCTGTTGCCAGCAAGGCTTTTGGTTCCCCCATATCAAGCTTTTTTAGTTTTAATATTGTAGCTCCCAATGGACAACGCTGAAGGGAAGACCACATTACTTTTATTTTTCTCCCATGGGAAGTGTGACAAAGTTTAAATTTACAATTTAGCAAACCTGGAAATTAATTCTGTGTAACTAGGGTTGTTTCTGTTTTGAGCAGACTGCATGTTTCTAATCCACATCAATTTTACTGGTATAATGCATCTCTTTCTCTAAGAAAACTATATGGAATGGCCTTTGTCAATTACTTATGAAGTTCAATTCTAGTCATTGCTACAGCTATCAGTAACTATTCCAATGGTACACTTTCCGCTATGACCACACAAAATAGAAAAACCTCTTAATATTCCTAACCCTAAACCCAAAGGTCTTACCAGTATCTCAGGTTCTGACTTCTCTGGAATACAGTTTGTCCAGAAAGCCTTGTGTACCAGTCTGTAACAATACCCTTTGGAAACTCGTCCAGCACGACCTTCACGTGAAAAAAACACACAACAGAACAAACCAACTCACCAGTTTGTAAAGAGCCCAAGTTTTTCCAAAGCCATCCATCTACAAACCCTCTGGGCAGCTGAGCAGCACACGACAGCTGATGCTGCGGGCTGAGCAGTGTTCTGCTCCCTTGCAGCAGACAGGCCCAGTGGTCAGATAAGGGCAGCATGAAAACACTTCCCTTTCACAGCAGCAGTAACTAACAAAAGAGTTACGTAAGTATTTTGCTCAAATATCTCCTTCACATAACTGCCCTCAAATCAACATCCCTTCTTCTCAGTTGAACAGGAACTTCTTATTTGCCACTACAGCTAGAAAAAAACTCTTCTTTATAAACAACTTTTAAGACACAATGATAAATAGCAAAACAGCTTTATGGTCTGCTATTTATAGAAAACACAATGATTCAGAAGTCTGTCTTCACAAATCCAAATATCATCTAATTTCAACAAACTAAAAGGGTACTCCTCTCAGTGGGTACTCCACTAGAGAATTAGGCCATAGTTTTGAGTCACGTGCATAACAAGCCTGAGTCCTCTACACAAAAATTCTGCTTCTACTCGTTGTCATAGCCTACAATGGCCCTGAGCCAAATGGAAATAAAGCTGTGTATTGGTTCCACAGGGAGGTTTTGATAACGGGTGGGCTTCTGCGAGAAGCTGTTGGAAGATGCCCCCATGTCCAACAGAGACACTGCCAGGGGGATCCAGGATGGACCCACTGCTGGCCAAGCCCACCAGTGACAGCGGTAGCACCTCTGGGGTAACGGATTTAACAAGGGGAAAAAAAACCTGCTGCATAACAGCAAATGGAAGAGAAAGAGAGTATGAAAAAGAAACAACTCTGCAGACCCCAAGGTCAGTGCAGAAGAAGGAGGTGGACGTGCCCCAGACTCCAGAGCAGAGATTCCCCTGCAGCCCGTGGTGAAGATCGTGGCGAGGGAGCTGTGCCCCTGCAGCCCATGGAGGGTCCCATCCCAGAGTAGGAGGATGCCTGAAGGAGGCTGTGACCTTGTGGGAAACACACTGGACAGGCTCCTGGCAGGACATGTGGCCCCATGGATAGGGGAGCCCACTCTGGAGCAGGTCATGAAGAACTGCAGCCCTTGGGAAGGACTCATGTTGGAGAAATTCATGGAGGAAGCAGCAGCACAGGGATGTGTGATGTATTGACCACAATCCCCATTTCCCATCCCCCTGCACCAGTTGGAGAGAGAAGGTAGAGAAATCAGGAGTGAAGCCAAGCCTGGGAAGAAGGAAGAGGCGGGGGGAAGGTGTTTAAGATATGGTTTAATTTCTTGTTACTCTAGACTGATTTGATTGGTAATAAAATCAAACTGACTTTCTCAAGCTGACTATGTTTTGCCTGTGATGGTAATTGCTTAATTATCTCCCTGTCTTCATCTCAAACCTTGAGCCTGCTGTTATTTGTTTCCCCCTGCCCAGTTGAGGACAGATGGTGGTAGAGCAGCTTTGGTGTGTACCTGCCATGCAGCTGCAATCATGTAGTCCTCAATGTTTAAGAATAATGATATTTTTACATCTAAAGACGTCACTCAATTTATTTAGTGCCCTTTTTGGCTGAAGCGAAAAGATTTTGGTATTTAGGAGTATTGTCTTACTAGGAGAGTCAATATAAAAATCTTACTTAAATTTGTGCTATGAACATTGGTCTAAACTAAAGCTATTTCAGCTATTTTAGAGTGACATATAGACATGAAAGTTCTTTTACTGTTCAAACTCACAAGCAGTTAATAAATACCTAGCAGCACCTATCTCCTCTAGCAGCACCTATCTCCTCTTTTTAGAAGTGGCCCATAATAAACAACACAAGCTATTAAATAACAAAGAACCATGGTCTATTTCTGGTCCATGAATTTTAATTTTTTTCAGTAAAATATAAAATACTCCCCTGAAAAAAAAATACTTGCACAAAATAAAGCATTCATGCATAGTTGTTTAATCACATTTTTATATCCTGACATAATAAAAAATTATCAGCTATTAACGGCAAAAATAGTCTGTTCTTTTTACTGTTAATAAAATGAAAAGCAACAGAATTCTCCATGAAGGTCAGCTTTTAAAATTCCTTTGCATTACCTATTTTCATCTTACCTTTTCTTTGATTACAGTTTGTTTTAGATGCCCAGCAGAGTCTCAAACTTTGGTAATTAGTTTCCTTATCACAAACAACAGCTTTAATTAAGCAGAAATCTATCACTGCAAATAAGAAAAAAAATAGTGTATTATGAAAGAATTTATCATGATGGCCATGGTTGTTTTTGTATTATATGAACAGCAAGTTTCAATAACTTGAAAAGCAATAAAGGGAACACCAGATTTATAAAAAACCAGACCCAAGATACTCTGAATACTAACAGAACTGCTAAAAGATTTTAACAGAAATGTAATAAACAAGTAATGTAGAAGACAATCATTAAAAGGCAATGGTTTCTGTATTTAGAAATTCAGTATCAGAATTGTTTAAACTGATGCAATTATTTCAAAATATAGACAGAATGTGAATAAAAAGCTTAACTTATGACTTGAGGTCCAATTCCACTTTTTACCACATTTAAAACCAATCCCCCATTCAGTGGCTCTATTTCTTTTGTGCAGTCAGATTTCTCTGCTCTCTGTTGTGAAAGCAAGAATTCAACAACTGTCAAAATTCCAATGCTCTGTAAAATGGTGACATATTCTGGAGACTTAACCCAGCATAAGTAAGGGAAATATTACAAATACAGTGTATACAGAATTACAAGATACAAATGACTTACCATACTTAACATCAGGAACTGTTATAGAGCTCTCAGCTATGTTGGTAGCTAGAATAATCTGAGTTTTGAAACAAAAAATGAGCAATTAATTCATAAAGAAAAAAATACATTAATGTTTCTACAAGAAAAATACAACTTCATATGAAGAAATATAAATGTAATGGTAACACAATTTCTATACTGTATAATAAAATAAGCAATATAACCCAAGGCAATACAAGAAAACACATTTTCTTGTTCTAAGTTCAGAAAAATGTAATGAAGTAGTGTAGCGTAGGACAATATAGAGGAAAAAAGGAAATATTTCCTTATGCCTTTGCCATAACAGAACATGACACTATTAGCAGTGATAGTAGATGAAGCAAGTCAAGACAACAGCCCAGATGTGGGTACAAACAGGTGAGAATCCCTCCCATACCAGGGGACTAACTTTGCCATTCAGTGCCACCAGCACCACGGTACTGTCATGCAGGTGCAAGAATCAACATGCACAAAGTACTCTGAAGGATAAAATCAGCATCATACAATAGTTTAAGGATAACTTCTTGTTACTGTGCTTCACTTGAGGTCTAAATACCAGCTAAAGCAAGAGCTTGGTAAGAAGAAAAAACAGTTCTCACATTGAAAACAAAAACTGCTTTGTACTCACAGCATTATCTGAGTTAGAACAGCTAATAGTACTTGTATATATTATTATTATTATTTGCTATTATTAGTCTAGCAAAAGGTTTCACATGCTTTAAAAAAGTAATGATTCAACAATATTTACTTTTCTGTAGCCGGGAACTGTCGCCAAAAATATTTTATGTTGTTCCTCCAATGTCACACATGAGTGAAGTGGGTACACTTGCCACCTAAAGAAAACATATTAGTGACCTATTTACTGCTGCAAGAATATAAACGTTGATTACACTTCTGTGCTAAATCCTATTAAGTACTTAGAACTCAAACAGTTGAAAAACTCCTGTTCAAGTTTAAATGAACAAATGTGGTGCAACTTACCTTTTAAACTTATCTGAGAGGCATGAGCACATGTATCTTATTTCAGCCAAACCTATGGAAAAAGCAATCATGAGTTCATTTCAGTTTTAGTCATCACTAAAAATTCTAAAACATCTATTTCAATTCTTAATTGACTTTCATTATTGCCTCCCTTTCACCATACACTAAAATGGCAGAAGAGTCAAACAGCAAATGCAATAATGAGTCACTGAAACAGTGATTAAATTTTCCAAAAGCCATTTCACATTAATCTTACTAAAGTCAAACTGCAACAGCAGATAAAAAGGCCAGCTGACAATATCCCATTATTAATCCTCGTTCCTTACAATTGACAAAGCTCACCACATGCTGAATGTCTGGTTTAGGTTTTTTAAACAAAAAAAAAAACCAAACTATTCCTGCCATAGCCATCTTACCTTTGGTAGTTCCAGCACCCACTCTCTGGGGAATGGATTTCAGATCTGCCAGGGGAAATCTTATGACTAAGGAATTTTTGCTACCTTCCCAAATGCCTTCATATACAAGTATTTCCAAGAAGTCTAGTTTACTTCTTATTGAGACTTCAGTTCCAAAAGCCCCATCTGCAAAATCTGTACAATACTGGATTTCCCTGCTTGGATATTAAAAATGAAACTGCTCTGTAACTGTAGTACAGGATTGCTGCAAATTTCAGCAAAGTCAAATGTAGTTTGAGCAACTGGATGTGAAAGTTCTTGCGCTCTTTATATGACTGTTATCTGACTTCACATGGGGGAAGGAAAACTAATGCAAGTCAAGGAAGAGATATTTTCAGGAAAGATATGAAACAAGCATAACTAAATCAGAAATTACAGAAAAAAAACCCACATGATGGATTACATGTGATGGAAATCATGATCAAGTTAAGGGCCAGCAAGGAAAAAAAGGCCACAACATAAGAAACTGGGGGTGGTGGTGAAGGCACAAATTCAACGACAAACCAACATGGTCATGACAAAAGACTGGCTGGGAAAAGAAACTGGAGAACACTGAGGTCAGTCAACTAGTGGAGTCAACAAGACTGAAACTGGAAATTAGAGGAAGTGACTATATAGTTAAGGAAGGTAAAAACAAGTCTGAGGTGGGGAGAGAACAGGTGGTTTTGTGGAGGAAAAAAAAATGTTGGTGGTGGGGCAATCAGGAAAATTTGAAAGTTTTGGAGATGTTTTTTGTGTGAGGCTACTACAGGAGAAAACAATGCCATTACAACCAAAAAATGACAACCAGGAAACCTAATTTACATCACAGCTCAAATGAAATAAGAGTACTTGAGAATGCAAATAACTGGCCAAACAGCAAACTAATGACTAGCACAGTGATTAAGCAATTAAAGCTCCAAGCAAAACACCCTCAGCACTACAGAGAAAAGCACAAAGAGTGGGCAGTACAGAAACAGCACCACTTTTTAGGATTATAATAAGACAGAAATAATGAATTAGAACATGTAGTTAAAGATATACAGAAAACACATGGTCACCATGATATGGTCTATCTGGGCACAGCATAACAGACCTACCCCATCCCACTATGTACACCGTGACTACACCTGGCTGTCTAATGCTCCCTTACTTACCATACTGCCTAGTGATGTGTCTTCAATATGATATCATGGCTTGAATTCAATTCATAATTAAAAACAACTAAAAGAAGTCGGATTTATATGTGGCAGAACAGACTCTGCATAAAAATTGTTAATAGCAATTATTAATCAGTCTAGTAGTTACTGACCCAACACAGCAGGCAGGATCTGCTGCCCAGTTTTAGAAGTGACAAGAGTTGATGACTGATGACTACAGAACAAAAGGCTCCCACTGCAAGAGACAGGTCTTGGTATGAAATGGGAACTACAAAATCAGACTGGCAAACATTATCAAGACACTAAAGAGAGTGGGGCATGAAGAAGTGCAAAAGAATATAAGAGAGACAGAGATATCACCCCATGTAGAACAGAGGCTTTGGGACAGTAACAGCACCAGAGGGCAGCTGAGACAGAGCTTTGGGTAAAAATAACCTCTGTGTTGAGGACATATTTTAGATGTTTAGATATTTGAAATGCTTACAATTACATAGCATTTTGTACATTAAAAGTAACATTCCCATTGCCTTCTCAAGCTGAGCGTGCAGCAGCAGCCAGAAAGAGCAGTGCTGTGCTAAGGAGTGCTGGTGAGTGACTGCTGCCCACTGTCTTAGTGGAACTCAACTTCCACACAGCAGCTGCAGCTGTCTCAAGTAGGACGCCACATTTTCCCTTCTTGCAACTGCCTGTCTTGTTCAGTGCTTAATTTTTTTTTTTTTTAATGGTAATACTGCAGAGTCTGATTCTTTACAGATAAATGTCTTTCAGTACTCAAGACTCCTTTGGCTCCAGGTCTTGTCTCTCAGTACGTAACAGGTGATACAAAGTGCTATGTTAATCTGTAGAGTGATTTTTTCTTTGGAGTATTTTTTTAAACATGCATGCATGAATATGTTCCCTGTGATCTATATTAAGTTTGCAGTCTTAGATCTGGCATTTTTTTATTTGTGTGCTTGATGTGGCAGCCTTAATGTTTCCTGAGCGTATATGGTGATGTATAATTCTTTAGACTTCTTTAAGAAGTCAAAAAAAAAATAAAGCATTGAACAAGACAGGCAATTACAAGAAGGGAAAATGTGGCATCCTACTTGAGATAGCTGCAGCCACTTCGTCGAAGTTAATTCTGTCCCATCACCGAATTCCACAATGACAGTGGGTAAAAAAATCATTCCTCAGCACAGCACTGTTCTTTCTGCCTGATGCTGCACACTCAGCTTGGGAAGTCAATGGGAATGTTATTTTTAATGTACAAAATGCTATATTATTGTAAGCACTCAAAACATTTGATCATCTAAAATGAGTGTGCTAAATGCATAGATTATTTTTACCCCAAGCTCTGTCTCAGCTGCCCTCTTGTAAATTGAGGGCTCTCCTCCCCACTTCTCCAGCTCTGTTTAAAGACCATTCATGAGGAAAATTTCAAGAAGTATTTCCTAAGCCTGTGTTCAAGAGCAGTCTTGAGCATGCAGTTTAAAACCAGCCGAGGATAAACACTAAACAACAATAAAACACAAAGCTGAGTACCAGCCTATTCAGAAAGCACTACCTGTCCAGGTTTCCATGAATTCACTAGATATATTTAAACAAAAAATTTCATTATATTACTTGCAGTTACAAGCCATCAGGGATAGCAGCACTAGTAAATACACCTCAAAGTGAAAGACAAAGGTTTAGGAATTAAAAGTGCTGAAGAGTAATTTCAGCCTGAAATGAAGACTTGGAGGGCATGAGGAAGTCTGAAAACACACCAGACAAACACCAACATGAGAGACCAGAGGCAACAGAGATGGTCACTCTACTTTATTAATGGTAAAATGAAACAGGCCCAACACTAACACAGTGAAGTAATTCCTTCTACCCATTGATTTTATTGAGAAGGTAACTCCAAGAAAGGCAGCTCTAATGCTTTTAGGTGGTGGAGAGTACTCCCCAGTGAAAGCTACTCTCCAAGTGCATTGTATTTTTGAGCTGGTGTGCTGTCTTGCCAGCTCCAGCATTAGCATGCCTGTTCCTAAGCTCAACACAGCAGGGAAATGGCATTCATTAAGATTTTGCAGAGATCAAAAAAGTCCTGGTAGGGACAGATCTCACTGTGCCCAAAGAAACAGCTGCTCTGGACTCCAAGGTGACAATCCACTGGAATGCAACCAAGGCTTGTCACAGTTTACAACCAATGAGTTTCCAGCTCATGAAGTAAAAGAATACTTTAAACCACCAGTTTACCAGGTTTGTGATGCTCAAGAAACCTGGTCTGCAGGATAGTTACACTGACTAAAACCTAGCTGAAGAGTTCAAACTAGAATGACACAACACAAAAGCACACAACCATTTTTGTGCAAGACAACTTGGGTTTATTCCTTACAGAAGGCTGTAGCTATATATATAACCAGTTTTCTAACCATTAATTGCTGTGCCATTGTGTGTGCTTTGGAGCACTCCATTAGCCAATACACATGGAAAGAAAAAAGTGAATTTTATCTTTTACAAAAATCTAAATAAAGACTACACTATATGCAGATAAAAAAAAAAACCCAAAGAATCCTAGGAACTTTGTAATTCAATAATTAACTATACTAAAAAACTGAGCACCTATATTTCTGTGCATTAACTGCATAGTTTTATTTTATTTTTAAAATATATAAAACCTTAATTTTTGAATCACAGTTTTTCCAATTATTGCCACACTGAAACAAGTTTTCAAGTAAAAACATCCACACACACCAATCAATTTCAGTTAAGTATGTGTTCAATAAATCCCTGAAAGAAGTGCCAGAAAAAAGATCATTAGATGGCAAATCACAAAAAAGAAAGTTATTAAGACATACACTCACCTGGTAAAAATACCAGCACACTGCCACGTTCCAATGTCTCACTCAAATTGTTCCCCACCCTGATAAGGATACAGTTTCATTAGTTTCACAACCTCAATCTACTTCATTACCCCAAGTTATTTTATTCTGAAAGAACAAGAAGAACTGCACACGTTTTGTAACGTTTTATTTAGACTTCCTGAAAAAATTAAATTCAAACCATTACGTGCAACTATGTTTTCTGAAAAACACAGTATATAAACACAGAGACTAGAGCATTAGTTTAATTTTTTTCCTCAAAACCATGTCAAAACACTACTGAATGCTTCTTAAATTGATCAGAATTTAGTTACCAAAGATCTTAAAGTCAAAACTAGTATACCACTGCATAATCATATGCAAACTTAATTTTTTAGGTATCTGTAATGCCCTTGTATTCAAAAATACTACTAGACGCCTTTAACAAAAGCTGAACATGTATAAATTCCAACCACTATTACCACAAACTAGAGGTCATGACAAAACTTGGAGACAGATATCTCTGATCAATCTGTCGTGAGTCAAGATCACCTTAAGAGAATCTAGAACTCGTATTGTTCTGCTGTATTCATTCCTGATGTAAAAATTTTACAGGCATCCTTCAGTCTCTAAAACTGTATAGTAAACAGAAAGGATAATTTTTAATGGAAGGTACATAATAATGTTCCTGTTAGCCCTTTGGGTATTTGAGAGCTGAAATGCTAATTCCTTCATGTTTCCTTATTAAAGGTAGCTTATGGGTAAAAGGTAGCATAATTCGGTTATTTTAAGATACAGTAAAACAGCTTAATTGATTAAATCAAAAGCAAAAACTAATGTAAAAAGCTTACAAGTCACTGTATATTGTAAATAAGTTAGAACCAAGGCTTTTGTATTTATGTACCTTCATCAACAGTTGTACTTCAGTGGTTCGTCCAATAACTGCTCAGATGGGCTTAATTAACATTTTCTTAAAATGTCAAAGGTTACATAATACTAAGTTTGAAAAGAAAAAAATGAAACTTACAAAATAAAATCAATTCAACATAGTTTTATAGATTATCAGAATATAGGGGAACTAAAAGCACTCCTAAACTTAATATACAGTGTTAGGCCAAAGTTGTAGAAGCAATTTCATAACATCTTCAGACACTAGACATCAATTTACAAAACATAGAGAGCAACACAAATCAATATTTACTTATTTCAAATGACATTAAGGCATTAAACAGACCATGAAAATTAATGCCTAGGTTTTTGTTCTTTGCTTTTGTTTCCTCCCCCCACCATGGATTAAGGTATGTTTTAGTTTATAATACAAAATAGCTCCAGTTTTATTTTTCATATAAACAGTATTTGGCTCCGGTCTACAGAAAATATTATAGTTTCCATACGACAAAGCAGTCTTGAAAGATCACTTACATTCCAGGGCATGAAGTGTATTTCAAAAACACAGGGTAGAAATCAAACATATAAAAGAGAAGCAGAGATACACGCAAAATTAAGTTACCACTAGTAACCATAATACATGGGCTGCTGCTGTTGCTTAATTAGTGTTTCATTTCCCCAAGAACCACTTATTCCAGATCCTGAGCTGAGTCTTACCTCTTCATCTCAAACTTATCAAATGACTCAATCAAAGACACTGCCACTTCATACATTTTCTTTTTTATCACAGGTTCCTCAATGCTTTGAGAATGAAGCTGTTGGAGAAGCAGGTATTGAAGTTAACACAGTGTAACAGGCCAAAAGACTGTAGTTCACGTATGTATTTCAATTTGTCAAGGGCTTTTCAATTAAAACTGACCCAGCATAGTAGCTTGTACAAAGAAGTAACTTCATCTGTTAACCCATTATCTTCTAAATAGACATTTTTCTTCAGGCTTCCAACCATTCTAATGCCAAAAAAGTACTGGTCTTTGCCTACTACAGGCCACAATCCTTTCATTTGCAAGAAATATTCCTTTTTAAGGAGTGTTAAATACATGAGGCTGGTCACAACCCCTGGGAACAGGATGACATGGAGGTACATTGTAAGGAAGGTACAGTGCTTCTCACAGCTACTACAATGCAGGTCTCTACCTGACTGAAGGTGAATCATGTACCTTACTCATTTAAATTGCTTTTGCATTGAATGGATCTTGTCTTTTAGTCATGTCAAAGGATTTCTGTTCTGTTGTACACAACAGAACCATGATGACTCTGTCTGCATTGTTTTCTAGAACAAAGACATACTCAAGGCTGTAACATTTAAGAATACAATCAAGTCTTCAGAGCAAAAACTAACTTTATCACTTTCCAGTTCTTAAATTACATGTTTAATGAACTAGACATGCTTTGGAAAAGATCTGTAATACTACACATTCTTCTGCTGTAGGGTAAGTGGTTTTTCATCATTGTTCACCTTTCATGCTCAGTTTCTCCTCATACTACTACAAACTCTTTACTGGACCAAGAGTTTCAGAGCTAAAAATCACAGAGAACCACCTAAACTATTAAAATGAAGTTAGTTATTTTTCTACCAGTTTCCTTTCTGAATGAGCTCATGACAATCACCAAAGCACTGCCACTAGCACTGATCTGGCAACACTGACTTAGATCAGCTTTTGCTGCTGCACTCTCTGTCCTCAGCTTTCCAACCTTTCATCACGTAACCCTGTGCCTTTATCTTGGTGTCTTCAGAAAGACTCCTTTCTGAAAACCCTGAGATTATCCTGCTGTCTTCTGGCACAGGATAGATTGGGGGATAAAAGAGTGGCCTCTCTAAGAAATGAACAATATTTTTTCCACTTCTCTGACCCCCTTGAAATCAACCATCCAGGCAGACTTCCCAGGTATACAATTCTGTCAGTCCCAGAGCTTCTGAACTTCATTTTCACTGGCTATAGCAACACTTTTCCAGAGCAGCTTGATTAGTCCATGAGAAAATAAAAAACATTACTTCTCCAAAGTATTTCAATACTTTCCCCCCCACACCCCTGCCCTAAGATATGTGAAAATCCAAGTGATCTTTCTCTTCTGGGCTGCTCAAACATAAGATTTTTGGTTTTGTGTTATCCCTGCCAAAATAGCTGTCAAATTTGTCTTTGCAATTTTGCTGCCGATTGTACCTTTAGTGTTCTTTGAACACGACAAGGCTTCCACATCGTCCCTAATAAAAGGTAACAATGTGACAAACAGCAAATATAAAAGCCCAGTCAGACCTGACTGAAATAATAGAGCACAGTCAAAATAGCTTTTGACAGCAGTACACTACCTCCACCAGGACTCCAGTTCCAGTGATAAGGAGGAGCTTTTACCTCTGCAAGCCAAAAATGCCTTGCATTTTTGCACTTTGCCTCATTTTTTTTATATCTGCTCAATGAATTAACTATACGATTAATTTGCATTTCACATCTGCAATACCCTCCGTAACACCAGGTAAATATTTACACAACCAGCTTTAAAACTGCCCATAGACAGAGCTCTCATGCATTTTCCATGAAGCCTGTGTTTTGATGATTCCCTGGGGCTCAGGGGCTGCTGATACAACTGAATCACAATCCTGTTAAACATCCAGCACAATGTGCATACAAAGCCCATTATGCCCAAAACAAAGTACTTTCTATAAACCCACACTCACAGATTAAACCTATAAATGACCCAGTATCTGGGCAAGGATAAACCAGTGCTACACTGAAGAGTGTTCCTCCCTTCTTTCCCTTATTTTTATTCTTTCCTACAAATGAAGTAATTCAAGTGGAAAGCTTTATCTTTATTCAGCTAGATGTCTGCACAGCCACAGCAGAGGGTTTACTGCAAACAGGCACACAGAAATAAAAATAATCACCAGTGTTTTTATTTATCTTCCAAAATCAACTGATGCCAATGAATTCACAAACTATTCAAGTCAGAACTACCCAGTTTTTATTCTCAAGCACAATTTTAAAAATATTATCACATGCAGAACTGAATAGTGTATAAAAGCCAAGAGCTCTGCAGGATTCATAAAAGAATTCTATATTTACACAGGAACATTCAATTATTTTAACATTTTTTTGAGAAGGGTCAAAGATTCATACCTTGCAGCAGAGACTGATACAAAGGACTAACCTGATTTCAACCGAGATGCTTTAAGGAATGAGTTAAGATTTATGTAATCTGGTTTTATAGCTATTAATGTTAAAAGGAAACCTGGAAAAAAATTCTGTTTACCTAAAGAGCAAAAGACTGTGTTTTCTTTTAACTGCTGTGTCCTTTCATGTGAATTTCAGAGGGTTTTATAGGTGAAAATAGATAATCAAGAACTCAAGCCCGAAGCCTGTACCTCAGGCAGCTATCCAACTGATTCTGATTTTAGCGTGATGAAAGATGTGCCCCTGATTCCATATGGCAGCACTGACTCATTAACTGTCTTAAAACACTCATGTTCCATTTTCATTTCATTAAGGTATTACACAAATCATCTTAGACCATCCATGGTTTTAAGTAGTTTTTAATTGTAACTAGTATTCAGAGAAATCCTTCACACAAAGCACAGTAAGAAACAAGAGACCAAGCATCAGTGCTTTATAATGCAGTTTCTCCCTATTTTTTTTTCATATATATAAAAAAAAGAAAATACAAAGCACTTATGTGCTTCTACTGATGCCCTGAGGCAGAAATAACTTTGTGGACAAACATACTCTCCTTGTCCTGATGAACAACAGAATGGCTGTGGATAAGACAACACAAGATACAGACTCAGCTGAAAACTTTCCAAAAAAAAAAAAAAAANAAAGATAAAGCCACAGAGAAAATACAAACTATAGAAAGGCCTAAGTGCTGAAGACAGTTCCTTTTGTTTGTGATCCCTGAGGTGAAAGGTGTGGAACCTGACACTCAGCTCAAAGTGCAGCCATGACAAGTCCAGCTTGACTGAAGGAAACTCCTTATTAAATTTCTTGGTTATCTTTTCATTGTCATCATCAGAAATCTTTTACAAAAACCCCCACCTATTACATAATCTGTTCCATATTATCTATCTGAGCTGCCATACTAACATATAAACTCTGATGGGCCAACTACTATAAGCATTATTTTTTTTTGGGTTGCAATAAAACTTCAATAGCCGACAGCCTTTCATTTCAGCTTGCCTGTTCCGAGGCATAACCAACCCCTGTGCTGTGTACAGCAGAAGCAATTACCTTTTGGGGTTCTCATTGTCTGTTTTATTTCACTATTTTACTTTCTGCAGAATCGAGGGATGAAAGCTAAATAATATCAGGATGTTCAGACACTGTTCCCTTTTAAGTGCACCCCTCATCATCTTCATTGTAATAAGTGTTCTGAATTATCAAAACTGACCAATAATTACTCCCATGTCCTAGTTATTTTTAGAGTGGGTGTCACAATTAAAGCCTAAGTGTATTTGTTGTACTTGGCTTTAACCTGTTTATTTTGCCTTAAACTGTAACACTGGAAGAGTTCACACCACAGTTGTTTTTCATATGGAAAAAAACCTCCTATTATAAAACCATAGAAAACAAATTAATTTGTACTTCCATTAATTCCTTCATTATCTGCTGTCTACATAGATACTCGCTATAAAGCAGCATGTCAGGAGCTCTACAAACAAAGTAATCAAAATACAATCTGTGCAGTTTATAAGCTAAATATTGACAATACTGCAAACAACTCTTCAGCCAATACTACACTCCTTAGGCATCAGAGCAGCAGCTCTCCAGTGCAGCTGTAACACTGTCAAGTGTCCACCAGGGATCTGAGAAATACGTGTTATTCTAAGATATTTTCATTACTCAAAATTACATATTTGCCACAGTGGCCTATGAAGCTACAACAGAAGTATTTTCTAAACTGCAGTGCAACATCTCTGGGGCTATTAAGACAAAAAAAAGACAGAAATAAAAAGAAAAACAGCAAAGCCTCAGTGAGAAAGAAGCCAACTTGGGAGCATCAAAGTTCTAATCACAAATGGTTGTTCTCTGATGACTCTTCATTTCATAACACTTTCTGCCTTTGGTAAGAACACCATCATGAACCACTCCAGGAAATATTCCCTGATTTTCTCAGATATATTCAAAGAGATCTGTAAAATTTTTGTGTGTTATTTTCTGCACAGAATTTTACATCGTTCACCTTAAATGGAAATTACTGAACAAAAAGACTCACACTACTTAACATTCCCAGCACTTGCCATCAACTAGTCTGATGGTGAGAAAAGTCCTGTTTTATCATGTATTAATTCTTATCTAGAACTGTAATGTAAAGTTGGTTATTTATAATTTTATTACACAGTTTTGACTATTCCGATTCCTTTCTTACTCTATCCAAAGAAATGAAATTATATTTACACTACCTTGAAATCAGCAGCATTTTTCAAGTCATCAAGATAATATTCTTCAACTACGAAAGGCTTGCCTTCCGCCTTAAATACACAGACAGGATTCAGCCCATTAGGCACTGGAAGTGCAAAGTAATCTGCAAATTCTTTAGAGCTGATGGAAGCAGACATCAGTATTACCTGTTGAAAAACACACAGCAAATGTAAAACAGTAATTTTAACACAAAATACCCAGCTATGTGAAAATCTCCACTTACTCTTCATGCTAAAATGGTCTAAATTAGGTTACTACAGGTATGTAACCTAAGTACACTTTAGACACTCAAGGCTAGATGCTTAAGACATCCCAGCAAGCACATGAAGAAAGGAAAGCACCTGTAAGAGAATGGCTCAGGCCAGCTGCCTAGGGCAGACAACAGGTCAACCAAAACCATATGGTCCCCTTGATAAAATGCCAAAAAAAAAATCCATAAAACACAAGAGCACCCCCCTTACAAAGTGACAGGAAGGCAAGCTAATGAAGTGGGTGTTGCACCACAGTGCTGAGCTCCAAAGCACAGGTAACAGCACAAGGAACACACAGGGAGGGCAGGCTAAACCATGAAGTCATTTAACATGATCCTGAAAGGACATATTTCTGCAAATATTACATGAAACCTGTCTCACTACAGCATGAACTGCCTCAACAGACAGTGGTTCACCTCTGCCAGGACAAAAGGCTAAATGTAACCTTCCCTGAAGGCTGCTGAAACAAAATCCAATCTAAATAACCATAACTGCAATTACAGACAGGGATTATTAAACTACCCCTTCTTGTAGACAATCTTAGTAATTTGGACTCTAATCTGCATGGAGTCTTTCCAAACTGAACGG
This sequence comes from Formicarius rufipectus, assembly GCA_013399695.1. Lineage (NCBI taxonomy): Eukaryota > Metazoa > Chordata > Aves > Passeriformes > Formicariidae > Formicarius > Formicarius rufipectus. The sequence goes on from VXAU01001363.1 coordinate 417,123, forward strand.
AAATGACAGATACTTAACAGAGTGCCTGAAGGATCACATAAGTGAACAAAGAGTTTCATTTACTGCTAAAGCAGAAATTCAACAAGCCTGTATCCCCAACTGAACAGATGGACACACTGGAAGAGAGGGGAATCAAAGCGGACAGTTCTTCAAGACCAAACAGTCCAAAACTACTTATACAGCATAGAGATGTCTAAAGACCCACCAGATGATACCAAAAATTTAATCACTACTGAACACTGCACTGTTTGGTCTCACCCAACAGAGCTCCTCTTACAGTATCAGGTTTCCTTGCAACAACCTTATCTCAGCAAGATCAACTTTAGAACACTCCAGTGTTTGCTCTGTGATCTTAAAAAAAAAAAAAAAAATCATCTGCACCAGCCATCTGCCAGAAAACCCAGCATAGTTGGTAGGTGAACCACAGCAGGTAGTTCTTGTCCACAGTACATCAGAACTGCTCTTGCCATTCTGTTAGTTGATGCAATGTTGAATTATCTGCTGCTTCTGAGGTCTACAAGATCCAGATTAGGAAACAAACAGCTCATATGTATTTCGTATCATCCCAAGTTATAAATGCTTTGTTTTTCCCTCCTTCAACAGGTATCCTTGCACACTTTTGTTTCATGAACCCAGGGAGGCTGGGAGGAAAACATATTCTAAATGGATTTACCACATGATCAAAGCCCCTTTCCTTTACATTTTTCAAGAGGGGCTGAAAAGAGATAAAGTAGGAGACACTGGGCTTGGTGTATAAATTCACACTGAATTACTCGTTCTTCTCTGCTAAAAGCCAGCAAATGAGATCAAGAGTTTTCCCCCCTCTTCACCATTAAAAAAAAAAAAAAAATTCAAAAGGGACATTTCCCCACTCCCTCAAGTGTAAGACTCTCAGGTTTATGCAACATGAAACTTTCATCTGCAGAAACAACTGCAAAGAATGATACAAAGGGGTTAAAAATTTCCAGTGACAATGTTGAGAGATATAAACAGAATTATAGAGGAAAAGTAAAAAACATTTGAGGAGCCACTAACATAAAAATGTTTTCTAACAGAAAAGATGACAGAGCCTGTAGGCATTCCTGTCATTGACACCAACCAGATAATCAGCACCAAGGGCAAACTTTTTCACCAACTTAGTTTCATTAAATTATTGGTCTCCTCAATAGACAGAGCCAAGTGCTAAAAAGGGCTTAACAGTTTCACATTACTGTATGAATTTCAAGGTAAGAGTTTTCTTATTGGCATGAGAAGGGATAAAAAGTGAAAGATGTGAAGGTCATAGTTATGTTCTATGCCAACTGGAATACAACTTTCAGGGGCAGCATATTTGGAAGATCTAAATAAGAAGTTACGGGAGTTCAAATCAAGGTGATGGATTGCACATAAGAACACATATTCCCTTCCAATGGCAACAAAACCAGCCAACCTAGAACTTGAGTTATGTCTGTTTTGAACATAAAAATTCACATGAATTAAACAACTAACTGAAGCACTTAAGAGAAACACAGACTGTCACCAAATAGCTGCACAAGGAGATACCGAGTGAGCCTAACTCCATCCTTGTATTTAATTTCTCACAATTCAGGAGTTCATGACTGAGACCCCAAAGACTAAGTACGTCATGGTAAATGCCTGTACATCTTGCTTTAGTACAAAGCACAAGTGCCTAACATGAAGACAATTCTCAGCCACATTTTACTACCAGTTCTGCCCAGAAAATACAATGCAGTATTTCTTGCCTTTTGCTATTTTCCCCCCTTTAACAAAAAAAGCTCAGTATTCCCAGGAGTTAATGCTACCATAGTTAACCAAGGATAAGCACTGCCCTCCATACCCAATATGTAATTCTAGTCAAATACCCATCTTGCATTTTTTAGCCTTAAGCAGGCTTTAGAAACTAATGCATTTTAACATGAGAGCGGAAAAAAAGGTCTCTCAGAATACATTATAGGAGCCAGGAAAAGAGTGCCCTTTAGCTTGCTTACTTATGAAGAGAATAAACTGAATATTTTAGAGCAAAATAGTAACATAATAATTTGTTGTAAATTCTCTAAAATACACAAAAACATTCTTGCAAGAAAAAGCAGCAGAATTCAGTTTGAACCCACCTTTACAGACTGTGAATTTGTATACAACAGTTTACGGGTTATCAAGAGCAAGAAATCCATTTCTTCTGTACGCTCATGCACCTGGAAGAGATTATGCACAATCTAATTTGAATTAATTCATGATCTTCTTTTCAACAATTTCTTGCTTTCCTACTCAGTTTTATGCTTTATTTTTGTAACTTGAAATAAAAATACATCTTCAGAGAAGAAAACACCTTTTCAGACTATGCATGTTAATTATACTTTGAAAACCCAACAAGGCTGTTTGGATGACCACAGCACTCTTTGCAAAAATCACGTGTCACTATTAAGTCATGAAAATCACATCCCACATCCATGGTTTGTGAAAGCACAATTTCACATCTGTGATTAACAGTCAAATACTGCCTTCCACACAAAGTAAGCACAGAAACATGTAAAAATTACACAAATTACAAAAAACCTACAAGCCTTTTAGTGAAGTGACAGCAATAGTAATGAATCCACACAAGTGAACTGCAAATTCAGCCAAAAGATGGAACTTTCACAGGGGTGTTTTTCAGGATATTCCTGAAGCATAAAGACTCTGTTAACAGCTAAGTTAGTAAATACTAGCTGCCTCTTCCTAATAAGTCTAGCCAGGCACGTTATTGAATTCCACAAGATGGATTTAAAAAAAAATTACCAGGTACCTGCATGAACACCCTCCCCACATACTCAGATCTAAACTTGTTGCTTAAAGGAATGCTGAGACAAGTTTATTTCAGCAAGTGTTAGCTCAGACAGCTTACACAAAGCATCTTTACAAGCAGATGTCTGCTTTTCTTTTTCTCTTGCATGGTAAGAGACTAAAGAGAAGGCTCTCTCAATATGAAAAACTCATTTCAACAACTTACTTCATCAATGAAAATATGCGTGAACTCAGTTAGGCTCTTGGCAGAAACCACTTTCTGAAGAAGAACACCAGTTGTCATAAACAGCAACCTTGTCTCCTTTGTTGAAATGTTCTCTAAACTTAACTAACAACAGTAAGAAAAATGCGTATTAGATGGAAATAGTGAATATATTTACAGAAACACACATCTAAAAGCACTCTAAAATGAAACAGTGTAAACCCACCAAAATTATGTACTCACACTAGTAAAACGCTCTGTAAAAAAGCATTCTCAAAGCCCAGACCCAGTAAACTTTTTTTACTGGCCAGAATGTAGTTTGCTTACAGGACAGGAAAAGGAACAATGTATAAGTTAACATCAAGGCCAGGCAACTTACTCCTGGAAGTTCTGCAACCCTATATTATTTAATAGTTTTTGATTCCTAAAGTACTTCTGTAGCTTAAGCTGTATCTCAGGGGCTACCTATGCAGGCAGGCAGAGCTTTTCACATCCACACTCAGCTGTTTTATCTCCATTTTTACTCAGCTCACTCAAGTGCTGCTTAATCAGGTAGAGCACATCCACTGTCCTGAAGACATGTTGGAAGCACAGCACCATTTGAGGTCTTCGAGACTCATTAGCCCAATGAATCAATTTAGCAATTCTTTGACTAATTCAAGGTGTCAAATCACATCAAAGAGCTTATGTAGAACTTATCTTGAAAAAAATAACATACATAACTGTCCCAGGATAGTGCTAATTTCCTCTTTGTAGCCAGTACAGTGCTGTGGTTTTGGGACTTAGTAAAACACTGATTACACACTGGTGTTGGTTTTTGCTGGCATGTCCATTCTAAGACAAGGACATTTCTTTGTGGTTAGTGCTCTGCCAGTACGGAGATACACAAAAGAACTGGGAGGGAGCACAGCTGGGACAGGTGACCTGAAGAGGCCAAAGGGATATTCCACACCACAGGACTTCATGCCTAGTGTGTAAACTGGGGATTTACCCTTAAGGGGAACAAACCAGCAGTTTAGGGATGGGGTCTGGAATCAGTCAGTGAGTGGTGAGCAACTGTATTGTGCATCAGTTGAGGTGTTTTGGTTTTGTTTTTTTTTGTTTGGTTGGTTGGTTGGTTTTTTTGTTTGGTTTTTTGGGGTTTTTTTTGTTTGTTTGTTTGTTTTTTGTTGTGGTGTTTTTTTTTTTAATCATTGCTTACTCATCTTATTATATTTTGAATTGTTTCAATTATTAAACTGCTCTTGTCTCAACCTACAGGTTTTACTCTGATTCTCCTCCCCCAGGGTTGGGATGGGTGGGGTGAGTGAGCATCTGTGTAGTGCTCAGCTGCCAGCTGGGCTTAAACCATGACAATATCCCACAGTAATCCTACAAATATGATAGCTGGAGGTTATTAATATTGGCTTAGTTAAAATTTGAGAAAACGCCAGATCATAATCACAGAACTGTCCCAAGTCTTCATGTCTCAAAAGTGAAACTTGGTGATTAAACATGAAGAGCTTTTTCACTCTGTTTTCCAAACTACCTGAAGAAAAATTAAAGTTTGGAGTTGTGTTACAAACAGAAGAGAAAAAATTTTTTTCTACTGCAGTATAGATCCATCTGATACCCAGACAAAGAACAGCATTCAGAAGGGATGACAGTAAAGATCCTTTAGATGGAAAAGTGAAGCTCATGCATCTGCACAGCCCTGTAGTATGACATTGCTGCAGCAGTCAGAGTTTGAAGGTCTCAGGACTAAGGCATGTCAGGGTTGCACTCCTTGAACCTTTCATCTGCCTTCACTTTTACTTGACTTGGTGTAGTTGTGACACGAATTCAGTGCAGTGTAGGGATAAGGGGCCTGGCACTGTGGCAGAGAACTTGGGAAGGAGAGGCATGGGAAGGGGCATGGAGGAAAGTGCATATGGGTAACAGATAAAGAAGTAACATGAAGATGTAGACCAATAAAAAAAATGGAGAGCTGTAAATGCACATTAGCAAACACATATACATAATACCCTAAGTGGAAGCAAGAAAGGAAGAAACAAAAAGGAAAAACAAGGAAGCAGAGGCAAAGAAGAACCCAACAAATATTCCTCCCAGAAGCAGATAACTCCCCATGAACATCCCTACCACTGCCAAAATCAGTGTGACTCCACCAGCCTCAGGACCCAGAGAAGCTCAGAGACAGATGTTGTCAAACTAACAGTGAAACAACAATCACAGCAGCTTTTCGTGGGTACTGACAAAGAGCTGCCCTAAAGCACCAGGATCTGTGTCCAAAGAGGAAAGTGGCATCCAGTGTATAAACGGAAGGACAGAATTGAATTTGAAGCTGAGTTGGACAAAACAAAGGAAGAGACAGATTTAAGAGGAAAAGCTAGTTTTAGTTTTCATGTGCCAAGAAGAAACAACAGGATGTTCATGAAACAATCTGGCCACAACTGCACGAAAGCTTTGACAGAGCTGGCAGGTAAATGTAGTAAAGTCAACCAGATAAAGGATGCCAATTAAGGAGCTTAAAGGAAAAATGTCCAAATATAGTTCTCCTGCAACAATTTCAGTGATTAATGAAGTAGATAAGCCCAATGCAGTGAAATATTTCTGTGGGAGTCCCCTTAGGATTTGTAGTTGTTCAATTTTCCAAGTTTTTTTTTAATTACAAACATTTAACAGGAAACAGACAGAAAATGCAATTTTACTTTAAAAGCAGAATCTCCAACATTACTTCAGTATGCTAGATGTTCTTTAAAGTAATTAAGAAAGAACATACAATACTTTTTAATCCATTTTTAAATACAATTTGATATTTTTATACCTGGTATCCTACAAATCCACCTAGAGTCCATGATCGTTCCTTGCTAATCCACCTGGCAAGGCTGCTGGCACTGATTTTCCGAGGCTGGGTAACAGCAATATTGCAGGGGATAGACTGCTGCATGCAATAATCCAAAACATACTGTGGAATCTGTGTGCTCTTACCACTGCCAGTTGCTGCTTCCACAATCACAACCGGATTGTTTTGTATCAGAGACACTATCTGAAACAATTTTTCAAGAAAACTCATCAGTCTGCAAAACAACTCAAAGGTTTCAGACAGATGTGAAATATCAACAGCTTCCAGGCCACACATCAAATCTCTGTTAAACACTGTGCCATCTTTTCTATCATCTTCTAGGCATCTGGAGATAAGTGGACTTCTAAAACACATCAGAACATCACAGAAAAGAATATGGGAAAATACTCACATATTTTACATAAATGCCTAGAAAGAGGAAGTGTAACAGTCATGATTTTTCCTCTAAGAATTTTTATACAGTGGTTTTGTACAAAACCCAAAAGTGTTGCACGATGTTTAAAACATGAACAGACTTTCTTTCTAAAAAACATCACCAAAAAAACCCACCTCCAAAACCACAACAAAATATTACTTTCAGCTTTATTCCATGAGACAAAGTACACGGACATTACCTTTTCCCTGTCTTTGGCTATAGGCATATCCAGATATTTATGTTTAATTATTGGTATAGATGTTGAATCACTTGATTCACTCTGAGATAATGAAGGACCTAGGCATAAAAATAACAAAGAACAACTTATTTCAATAGAGAAAGAGAAAATCTAGTAGATTATAATCACAGCATTTGGAAATTTAACTTCTCTAAAATTTGAATTGCATAACAGAACAAGTACTTTTAATTTTAGTAGAGTGAATATTTTTGTGTTTATTCAATTGCTGTGTTAGTGAAAGCAACTCCGAAAGAACTCTGCACTTTTGTATAAACCACCATCAGTGCCAGGGATGTATACAATTCTATATGCTTTTCTCTTAATTGAAAAGACATTCTTGCACAGTTTGCATTACAACTGCCAATTCTACCTGTGCACCCAAGAATGCACAATACTGAAACAATAAACCTTTTTCATGTACCCATGTTCTTTTCCCATAAAGTTCACTGGATCCAAAGTACAAAATAACCCATAATGTGATAGGAAGGTCATTATATTTCTACCACTTGGCAATGAGAACAAATCTGGTAAGCATCAATGTGATACTACAGTCTGCTGTCTCTTGGCAGGAGTTAGTCACCGTTATCATGGGGAATGCAGGACAAAATGGTACAGTGCCAGCACGAGTCTCTGCTCAGAGGTCTGCTGTCAGAGCCACCATGAAAACGAGACTGCAGGTGTGAAGGCAGGAGTAGAAGGGGGAAACCCAGACAAGGCTTTAGGAAGCAGTAATTCTGCAAGTTACAATTAAACAATTTAACTAAAATAGCCCACCATAATGAAATCAAAAGTAGAGATGCTTTCTATTTCCAGTGGGTTTCACCGGGTATTATGGAGAAACTGACTCACTTGCATAGAAGGTAATAAAACCTCAAACTTCACTTCTTTTTATGGCATTATTCCTTCAAGAAATAAATAGACTAGTGAGAAAAGTCTAGTATTTTTTTTACGAAGACACTAATTACTTTAAAATAAAGGCTATAACCTCAGGGATTGACTGCAGTTATAGCTCCCTTTCATTGGAAAGGCTGTAATAATCTCACATAGCAGTGAAGCAGAAGCAGGCAGAACATCTTGTCTCTGTACCACACCCGAATGTGCTCCAAGACCCCAGCCTGTCTTAAAGCATCATGGAATACAAATTAAGTTATTCTCACATTAAAACAAACCCTCAAATCCTGGACAGTTCACCAAGACCATTTCCTAAAGCACTAAAACCCAGACACCTCCTGAAGCCACACTCTGCAACACGACAGGTTCTTTACCTGGACTCTGTAAAGCACAAAGATTTAATTAGCACTATTGAATACAAAAAAAACCCCCAGAACTTAATAGCAGCATGCCTTGAAAATGTTAACTGTCCTTTTGAAAATACTTTTGGTCATGTTTCTAAATATATTCCCCAGAAAAATTCCTATCTAGCATTCTGTCACAGCAACACTGTACAGAGGCTGACTGGCTTCCCTCTGGCACAAACATGTCACTTCAGAGACATCCACAGCTCTCTGTGATGTGCCCAATGCTGGAAGAAATCTCAAGCTGCCAGGGAACAGATCCCAGTGTCAGTAGACTGCTGCTGGAGCAACACAGCCTCCTCACCTCTATCAGGTTTTCCAGGAAACAACTGCAGTTTCAAAAAGTGTGTTAGAAGCGTGCAACAGAAGACAGCAGCAATTTTTTAACAGTGCCTATAACGAAGGAGGGAGGGAGAAAAACATGAAATGGTAGGACTCATGTAATAAACCTCTGTAATTCAGTAAAAAGTGTATTAGTAAGACATCGATAACCTAAATTTCAATTAAAAACTTTGTTACAAACGCAAAGGAACAAACCAGAAACAAAGCAGCAGCTACCATATTGACACACCTGCTGAATAATTGGAGCAATTTAATCAATTTTGTAGATATAAATTTTTCACTGAGGAAAAATAACTTTTTTTACTATTGCTCTTTATTTGACAGTTCTATGACAGCAACATCTTACCTTCTCCTAAACATAAGTTTGGAAAAAAAATTATACCAGAAGTAAAAGATGATCCAGTGTAAGACACCATCAACATGCAGAGTCAGAACTGACAGCCACTACTGAATTTGCCTGGGGAACTAATTCCATGACAACTGTGAAACTTCTGTCTAGAGCAGACAGAACAGACTTGGGCCTCAGTGAACTGGCCACTTCAGATGAACACCGACCTAAGAAGCTATGAAAATGCCCACCCTAACAAATTGAGGACACAAACTTTATCAGAAATCTATTATAATCATCAGAGGCAGCAAAACCGAAACAGGGATGGGGAACTTGAGTAACCATCTTAAAGGACCCTAGAACTTTCACCTTTATTTTTAAAAAATGAAATGTGTTCTGATCTATGAGGACCTGCTGCAGAAGAGAAACACTTGAATGCACACCCTATGAAGAGTTCCAAGGTTATTCCACTCATTTAAATAACATTCAACCACTTTATTGCACACAGTGTAATTGCCTTCAGCTGTTGTTTGGTTTAGCTTGGGGTTTTTCTTTTGTATTTTTTATCTAATATGTAATAAAAATACTCACCAAATGAGAACAGGTCTTTGCCAATACAGAGGCATCAACAGATTCAAAGAGCTAAAGGACTACAAACTTATCAGCAAGGAAGGCAGGAACTTTTCAATTGCTTATACTTTCTGGACAATGTTCATAAGACCAGGAGAACAACTGACCCAAGCAGTGCACACCTTTGTGTGACACGATGCTCTAACCTGCACCTTAGACACGCAGAGAATGCGGGACACTTGCAATCTGAAAATGGTAAATTGAAGAAGGATGCAACTGCCCACCAGGGTGTTGTAGGACAAGACAAGTATTTTGATGTATAAGTAGTATTAATGCCAATCCAGAATAAATAATGACATTAGCTTCCCCATTCAGAGTCAGTGTAAAAAGAAACAGAAAACTCAGTTACAGGGAGGATCAATTTGCCTGCTCACTCACTTTTCAATTACTTTGAAGGTTCTGCAGAGAGATGTTGACTGCCATGACTAAAACCAACCAATTCCCATGGAAAGAGCAATTTTCTAGTATCTCAGTTATTGCAGCTCATATAGCAGATGCATTCCCTCTGGAACCTGTTTCCTGAATTTAATTTGAAGAGATCCTTTTAACACAAGATTAGATATTTGTATTCACCAGCTCTGGGAGAAGAAATTGTACAGCTGGATCTTGATATCTGCCACTAAGTAAATTAAAATGAGATGCTTAAAACAAAATACACATGGAAATACTGTTTAGGTGAGTCAAATGAGATGCTTATTTTATCACTGATCATTCTTCTGCTGAGATACAAACACACAAAGTGATGACAGTTACTAAGCAAGCTCACAGGAAAGACACAAATAACAACCAGGCTCCTACACTGACCAACCAAAGCATAAGGACTTCCTAGTACATCACACTACTTCAGTCATAATGCCAAGTACATGAAGTTGCTGCTGAATAAGCACTGAAGAGCTTAATCCAGAGCCTGGGCAGAGCAACTAAATTTTTTGCCTGGGGAAAATAGGCAAATAATTTTCTACATCCTGAAGTACTGACAGCTGAAGAATGCCCACATGTAACATGAAGATTTCTAAGAAAACACTTTGCTAGGTAGACTTCCCTGTTGCATCCCCGTATACTTTATATACAAAAGGTTTGGATGTGAAAGCTGTACTATGATTCATTTTTCCAGCATGCATCTCTTCTGAATCCCAAATGCTTAAGGAACTCTGTAACTTCAGTCCTTTTATGGCAGTAATGATATTTGTTTGTTCTCTGTAAGCAATTATTTCACAAGGTACCTAGAAGGCCTCCAGGAGAGATCTATTTAATGGTATGAAAACAATGAAGATCAAGAATTGGAAAAAAAATTGCCATCCATGAAGTTGCATGAAAATATGTAGATAGGCATTATTAAAAAAAAAAAAAAGGAGGGGGGAAAGTTAGTACAGATTTCAGAAGCTTCAAGAGTAGTATCATTTACACCACCTTCTGTAGAAGACAGAACTCTAAATGCAGTTCCCTGATGATCTGTTTTCCCAACAGGGAAGCAGACCAGGCATTTCTGTTCATCCTTTCAGTATAAAACCATATGCTCTTTCAGAGAAACTGGAAAGCACAAGATTTAAACTCAGCAGGATTTCATAAAGTAACACGGCATAAGCAATAGAAACACCACAACAGTTTCAGTAGCTCGGCAAGATTTGAAAGAGACCGTCAATTTATACAGAAGATACAGTTAGAACTGCAACTCCAAAAGAAAGAAGCTACAAAAAGGATAGCAACTCTGAACCTTCAGGGCAAATCAGCCTCTCATTTCCATGTTATGAAGGTTATTTCTTGACTACATTTCTATTTAACACAGCTAGACTCATATGTCCTGGTCTAGATACAGCCTTGATCATTTATGACAACTCTCGTGTTCTTAAAGAGAACATACACCTCAAGATCAGTACAGCTGATAGTTACAAGTAAGTCTTGGAGCCCTTGAAATCTGGATGATGAACATATTACCATTTGAGAGTACTGGTCTCAAACATGTAACAACATACACATTTATAATCTGTGAAACTAACAGTACAAACCTTATACTCACTGAGCTGCTTTGCTCTATTATCCTAACATGGTATTTCTGAATCTGTCTGTAAGTCAAAACTGATAGACCCAGGGTCTTGTGAAGTTTTTATGTTACTCTGTATCTAGGTGGGATGTAGCAGCTCAGCTTCAGAATGCCATAGGAATGTTCCAGTCCTGTCACTCTCCACTTTGCTGCGAGTTCACCAGTGGATCGTGTACAGCTGGGAGCAGAGCACTGAGGAGGGCAGGCAGCATCAGCACTGCATGGAACAGCTCCTGAAGCAACAGGACTCCACACAATGACACAGAGACTGGAAGGGGGGGAACACACTGGGGGGAAGGGACTAAGGGAAATATCTATACATTAATAAGAGAGTAAGAAACATGCCAGTTTTAGTCATTTTTTAGGGTTGTTTGCTAATTAGATGCTGTTTAAGCAAGTTACAACTGGAATGTAAGAATAAATATTAAAGACATAATTTTCAAGGGAAAGTATTTTAGACTAGACCAAGAAAAAAAAAAAAAGAGGTATTTAGAAAATAAAGTACTGGGATGACTATACAGAAATGTTTCCTAAAAGTCTAAGCTATAACTCTGTTTCTTTTACAGAAGGAACACTGCTAGCACCTGTTCCATTCAAAGTTATTCAGGCCAGTAATGCTCCTAAATTAGGTTGCTGGCTTATGTTAGGCAGAATTCTGATTTAACAGGTGAAGGATATTAAATGATGTATGAGTATTTCATTGCATTAATCAGTACCACTACACTATTGAAGAAACATCTAAGGAATTTACACTTTGTCAGCTTGTTGATGTCCTTCCTTTGCTAGTAAAGCACATACAAATTAAGGTGCACCACAAACCTGAACTACAACCCTAGAAGCTCCTTCCAGTCCCTTTATTCTCCCATTTTCACCTTTCAGCACCTGCTCTACCACAAGCTCTATGTAATGCCAAGTAGTGAACAGAAGACAGTATTTGGTGGTTAGGAGAGAAGATGAGGTGCCCTGCACATGCTGAATGAGCCAACTGCACCTCCTGCCCCTCAGCTGATGAGACACAGCAAATGGATTCATCAGCCACCTGAGCTCCAGGGGCCACAGAATTTGCAGAAGCACTGGAGAACAGTAATTTCTAGAAAATTTCTCAGTTTGTCAAATTTTGGTATATCAGCAAAGGTACACAAGAAGTATTAACAGAATTGCACAAAGAACAGACATAACACATAAACGACCTCTTCTTGGGAAATCAGCTACATTAACAAATTTTGGAATTAAGGCATGGTAAGAGTTTGAAGCTGAGCTGCCCTGACAAGTGAGTCAGCCTCAGACTGCCTTTACCAGAGCTCCTAGGAAAGAAGTGCAATCAAATTTCTCTCTAAAGGCAGTTCAAAGGAATAATCAATTACACACAAAAATAACATGGATAAAAAAATGGGAAAACAGAATAAAGACATTAATCTAATGAGTGGTATCTTTTCCTTGCAGATTTATTTCAATCACAGATCCACATCTGTGTATCTTATTGTATCAATACAATAAGCCAGCTGTATGCACATGCATCTATACAACTGCATTATATGTTGTGGTTTCCAGAAAATAAGGTGTTTATTTTTTAATACCATGCCTTATATATCAAACTAATACACATACATCATTAAACAAATAAGAAATACACAGTAGGGTTTCATAGTTTTGAGTAGAGGAGATGGAGGGAAAGACCACAGGAAGGAAAAGGACAGGCACACCTGAGTTGATACTTTTATTTCTTTTTTTTACCTGGTTTATCGACATACTGATCATTTCCAACTACATCTAGCTCGTTTTCCTCTGCTTTTTTATATTTTTCAGCATGTTCAGTTCCAGTGCTCTTTGTGATGGGCAGCCTGAAGAGGAAAGAAAGGATAAATCAATGCTTCCTAATCCAACACATTAATATCTCTGAGAATAATGGCATTACACAAGTCTATAGAGTCTCCACATCATGCAGTAACTACTTCAATGAACAAACTTCAGAAAAAAAATTTGGTTCTGCACTGAGATAGTAGCCTGAGGAACATGCCACATTAAATCTTTTTGTTTACACTCAAAAAAATTGAGCTCCCAAAATATCATCCCTTAGGTTTTAATACCTAGGAATTTCTCTTCTAAGGAAAGACTACTATTTCTTCTGAACAAAGATAAAATAGCTCTGTTCCCCCAATTCTTAACAGAATACAATTAGGAAAATACATGTTATTCTTGCATGATTCCCTGGAGACACAGAAAGCAAAAAGGAGCAAGAACAATCATTTCACTACCTTGAGGAAAAAACAATTTTGACTGAGTCAAGAAATTATGGTGGTCAGAGAAAAAAAATTAACACAATCACTTCATCACTGAATTGTATGGAAGTTATTACACACAAGAAAATCTAGTTCATTACATGAATATAGGAAGATTTAAAAAATTTCTTCTACATAAACAGTGCAAAGAATTCCACATGGAATTCACTAGAGAAAAAAGCAGCATGTAAAAAAACACTTTACGGTTATTAAATGTAGAAGAGTTGTGAAGACATCAAAAATGACCTTTTTTTTTTTTAAAACAAAATACAAACTACAAGTCAAAACTATGGTTTTGCTTAAATTCCGGGCCCTGTGCAATCATTTGCTGTGCAATAATTCACTAATGCAGAGCAAATCTGTTTCTCACTTTTAGGAGAGGATCCTGCTGCAGAAGTGTTTATTTCTCAACCTAAATATTAGGCAACATTGACTCCAAAAACGATGCTTAAAACAACACCAGACCTTTAACAGGGCACTGTGTCACACAGCTCTTAACAAAATTTTCAGTATCTTGATGGCACAGAGCACCAACCTTCTCTGATACGGCAAACTGCACTAGACTGTGCTACAGACACCTCATTCAGATCAGAACACTAAGTATTTATCACCTGCTGCTGCCAACAAATTAAGAAAATCACTTCTGATCCAATTTTAACATTATTTTAAGCACAGAGCCGTGGCAGTGTCCCCCTGGATCTCAAGCGTCTCTTAATGCAAGGTTCAACAGGATTGCACCCAGCGTCTGCACAATGGCTACGTGAGCAACAATGCCAATGCTGAGCAAGCAAACTACAACACCTGCATGGCCCAAACCCTCCTGGAACACCTGGAACATGCCTCAACAAGCCTGAATTCAAAGGTATGATATGGAAAAAAATCATGTCAGACTGCTTATAACATAGGTCATTGCACTGAGTGCATACTAAACACAAATAAAACCCAAAAATTCAACAATGGTATTGAAGTCAGGCATTCAGGAGCAAAAAATACCATAATGGAGCCTGGATGCCAATCTCACTTTGGCAGCATTGTATGCACATATTATCCAGATATAAGTCATACATCCAATTATTTTTTCACTTCCATAAACCTGCAGCCTCACTGAGTGCACTGGACACTCTTCTGAACACAGAAAAATGGAGTTATGAAGCAAAACACAACTTGGCCTTCGGTTCTCCGAGAGAAAAAGAAGACACCCAATGCAGTCAGGGCTCTCACAGAGGAGCAGGTCTTGCTTGACTATCAGAGCCCTGAGCAACAGCAAGCAAATCACTTCAGCAGAAAACTGCACTGAGGGGCAGGGGCAAAGGGTGAGGAAGGAGAACTGCACTCCTTGTTTGCAGTCAAGACCTTGCAGACACATCATTATTTAAGCAGCAGCTGAAATCAGCTGAGAAACAGGGAGACTTTATATATAATAAATATATATATCTAAAAATGCATATATAAAAAAATATATTACTTATTATCTCCTGGAGATGGAATATTAAGCATTCAAAATGGGCTCCCAAAAGTATGTATGTGCTTCTAACCTCTGCCTGTACACAGTTCCAGGAAAACAAGGACAACATTACCTTGGTGATTTCTGAGAATACATTAATTTTTTGTTTGTTTGGGTATCTGAATGTTTTATTTCAGAAATTAGGTCTTCTGTCTTCAGAAAGCAACATGCAGTAAATAAACCCCAGGCTACACAATGAATAAACAAAATATTTAATAGCCAGTCATTAGCAATGAACATTGAGCACTTGACATACCAAATGGGGCTGCAGTCTTGGGAGAAATCATATGCAACTGGAAAATTGCATATGGGAATATGAAAAGAACAAACAAGCTTCATTATATAATTTCTTGCTGTTTTAATGCTGAACTTCGCAGCATTAATTTCAAAGCTTACAGAAGAATGTGGGGGAGAGGGTTTAGGCAAAATGAATAAACATCACTACGAAGCACTTTGGAGCACTTCTAAGTCACCAGTACAATACAATCCTTTCAAGTAATCATTAATATGCCACCAATAGGAGGTATCATCCTTTATATACACCTGGATAAACAGAATGGGATTTCTTTTAGGTGGAATCTAGTGATTTCAACAAAATTTGCTGACATCAGAGGAATAACAAGATTCAGAAACTCAAATCCATTCCAGACTAGGAAGGGGCAACACTAACGAAGAGACTTCCCTGGACTGTCCTTACAAAGCATGTGTCTGTCTGATACACCAGTTATCTTGCTCCCACTTCTATTCCCTCAGAGTAAAAACATGCCTTTTGGTACACCTGCCCTGTTACAGTATGTATTCCTTAGGCTTTCCAAATTCCTGCCTTTTCAGCTGCATGTACAAAACACAGTCAAAATCCTACCAAACTAAGCAGTAGCAAAAAGCGCTTTTGAAACTAACACAATCAATGAAAATTTGAAGTCATCAGTTGAAGGAAATGCAGGAGGATTTTAGATATTCTGTTTTTTCTTCCTCCCCTCTCATTTAAAAAAGTAGGCAAAAATCAATCTTATCCATTCTCAAAAGCAGCCAGATTTCTATGGCTGAACCTGCAAACAGGTGACATTATGTCCACCCCAAGTGGAGAAAGGCAGACAAAATTATAAAGCGCTGAGAACAAGATTAATCAGTGATTTCACTCAACAAATAACTCTTGCTACATCCTACCATCTATAAAACATAACATGGCAGCTACCTTAGAAGGTGTGTGTATTTCAAGACCTACCTGTTTTGAAAAACATCTCAGAAGCAGCAAACAGAACTCTGAGCCTGACAGGAAGTGGCCCGCAGGAGCCCTTTCATCAATGCCAAAAGGCAACCAGCATTCCTCCTCTTGGAAAAGAATTAACTTACTTATAACAGAATACTTTCCTTATTCCATATCATGTGGTTTAACTGCTATAACATTTTTCTGAAGTGTGACCAAGCTCAGTATATATGCCCAGTCAAACTAATTCTGAGCACTTGATTGAAACGAAGTATTTTTAAACATAAAATTTAAAAGAGCCTCTGCTTCAGGGGAATTACTAGAAGGGAAAGACAGTTTAAGACCAGAAATTGTTGACACATTCAGCTGCAAATGCTTTTATATACACTGAGGGTGCCCTTCTTCAAATAAATTTAGATAGACAAAGGTCTTTCTTTTCTTCAAGCTACAGAATGACCTCTAATAAGTCAACAAGGCTATCATAACAGAGTACACTGGGTAAATTTTTGTATTTGAGCATTAGAAATAAGAACCAAAGCATTTTTGCATACACTTAGTTAGCAAAAACAGAACCAGTTGCCCAATCAACCATAACCATGATAGGTAATCTGTCTGGCTCTTTTAAGTGACATATACTACAATGCAAATGCCTACACTGAACACAGTTAATGCCACAAGAAGCAATGCTTAAAAAAGCCTTTATTAAAATAGTCTTATCCCATGAAAAAAATAGCACTGCTCAGGCAGCACTCCTGAACGTGTAAAGAAAACATCCAAGTATGTACAGAAATTACAAGGATCAGGATGCTTGCTTATCCAATTTCAAAATACTTCCTATTAACTATCTAATTTTGGGGTAGAAGCTCCTATTCAGGGCCATATAACTTCAAGCACATATTCATCTTAGAAACAAAACTAAAAAAACTAAAAAAAAAAGTCTTCTCTAGGGTTCTGTTTTCAAAAAAAAATCTTACACATGTACTTTCTGCTTATTTATGTTCTGCCTCATTTACCATGAAAAACCCTGTGCACATGGGACTGGAAGTTGAACATAAAACCAGTGTCACCCATTTCACAGATCACAAGAGCAGCACTGCCCCAAGTCATGGCTTCTGTCACACACACAAACTGTCCACCCACTTGCAGATCTGTGGGGAGGGGGGAATCACTTGAAAAAACACTTAGCCTTATAACATACACACAGCAATATTTTGCTGTACAATTTTAGTAAGATATATACAGTAGACTGTTTCAAAGCCTCTTTTCTGAAACTAATGTGACACTTTACGTAACTGAACATTTGCCATGACAGTGAATAACCTTCCACTGGGTTTACCGAAGGACATACTAAAAATTACTTCCCCTTTAGCTGGAAGTTTGCTTTCCACACAAAAGACTGGTCTTACCTGCAGAAATGCACCAACTTCAATGAAATCATGTACTGTTCACCCAAAAGGGAAAAAAAACCCCTACACTTATTCTGAATTCTGTTATAATCTATTAAATGCTAAAACAGATTTTTACAAAGCCATTTAATTATTTTAAGAATCTAAGAATCAGTGAAGTGGGTGCTTTTCCCCACTAAGAGAGCTGTCCTAAAATGTAATTAGCAAGATTGAGTGATAAAGTCTTCATATATAGGTATTCTAAAGCCTTGCACTGCTCCTCCTCATAGCAGTAATTCAGATCTCCTGTTTTAAAACCTTAAACAGTTGGACAGAGAGAGAGAGAAGGAGAGGGAGAGTACTAAAACAATTTTGCAAAATCCTGGAATACTCAAAGGCAAATGTTATGATTTCGATAGACTATGTAAATTCAGCATCTCAAATATTTCACTCCTGTCAAGCTAATAGCTCTGCAAGACCTTCCATTTCCACCTTATTCACAGTTAAAATCCAAGAAAAAAAACAACCACAAATACCAGGATGAAACAGCCCAAATCCTCATATTTACTCTCCAGTGCTCTGGGATTTTATGCCAGTGGGGAAGACTGGGATGAACTGCTGAGCTTCAGAGAACTGGACTCTACTTTTCTGCAGCCATGGCTCCAACAGGGGGACAGCTGGTGAGAAGCCACACAGCAACACTTTTCACCACACATCAAACAGTTCATTTTGCAAACTAAAGTTGTTAGAATTAATTATGAATTATGTTAGACAGGTGTTCATATTTGTTAACTTCAACCAAAAGCACAGTTTCTCTACCAAGCATTGCTCCTGATCTTTTAACACCATTCACAAAGCATCTACATTCCTTAAAACTTCAAAATTCATCCCTTGCCTCTGAACACAAAGGCAGAGAACCTGCCTTTTCAAAAAGGAAAATAAAAAACCTGCCATAAAAAGAAAACCTAAACAAAAATATTTGGTTACTAACTTGGCAAAATCCAGATTACATAAATCTCTGAAAAAACAAAACCCACAACAGACTGCTCTTAATTTAAAAGAATGTTCATGAAAATTAGCACTGAAAGCAAGATCCCCTCAATTTCAGATTGATGTCTGTAACTCCCCTGCCTATCAGTGAAGTGCCACCAGCACTAGAGACATTAAAGCTCAGACAGTCCAACTGGAAGAAGTCAGCTGCAACCATGCCCTGACTTTATTCATCTCAGCACCAGAGGCACAGTGATAGATCACACAAATTTCTGCCAGTTAACACTGCTGGCAGAGAATTATTCTGTTGTTCACTGTCACAGCAAAGGACCAAACAAGGAGTCTTACCAAGAGGCCTCCTGTGCAGTCTCATGGCAAATTTTGCTCATAGTGTTAAAAAGCAGAAGCAGCAGTCAAATGCTGTCTGAAGTGATCAGAGGAGGTAGACTCTCCATCTGTCTGCAGCCCAAAACTGCTAAAGAGGCTTGTTCTGTCAAATCAGAGGAAAAACACACTATAAAGTAAATTATTAAATCCAAAGAGTGAGGCTACATTTATAAATAGAAGGAAATGATCCAACCTGCTACCTGTGGATAAATTATATTAAATCTCTCTTCGCTTAGATGACTAATAGGACTATTTTCTTCAGAGCAGTTCTATGATGCTGCCTTTTAGATTTGTGACTGAATCAATACTTCTAAAACACAGTTTTAGTTACTGCTGAGCAGTATTTGCACAGCATCAAGGCCTTCTCTGTTTCTCACATTGCATCCCTCCCCTGCCCTTGTTAAAAGACTGGGGTGTGAGCAAGGGTTGGGAGGGGTCATTCCCAGACAGGTAACACAAACCAACCAAAAAGGTATCACATGCCATGTGCTGTCATGCTCAGCAACAAAAAGGGCAAAGAGAAGGTTTCAGTTCTGTTTGCAATCTATTGTTCAGAACCTGGCTGGGCTTCAGTCTGTCCATGAGAGGTGATGTGTGACTGCCTTTGCATCTCTTCATTTTCTTTCTCTCTTCTTCCCCTTCCTAAACCACTTTTCATCTTGAACCCAAGTTTTTTTTTCCCTTTTTATCTTCTATTCCTCACCCCCTATCCCACTGAGGGTAAAGCTGGGAGTAGAGGAAGGGGCTGAGTGGTCCTTAGATGCCCCCTAGGCTTAACCCACAATATTCATCAACCCTTCACACAAAATACACAGCAGCAGTATGGGACTTTATCAACAGCTGCTAACAAAGAATTATGAAACATAGACTCCCAGAGCAATGTGCTGACATGTTAGCTAGCAAGCAATGGTTAAGACCTGCTATCAGCACGTGCGGTCAAATAAGAATTAGGTTGATCATTTCTCAGTGTGTCGTTGAGTCTCATTCATAAAGAGAGCTCTACTACTTGCCCCTTTCAATTGCAAGAGTAAGAGCAGCATCACAGATGGTACAGATGCCACACCATTTTCCAAAGAAAAGAATAAGAAGCTTCTCCTTCACCTATTCTCACCATTTATCACACCCTATCACTGCAGTGTTTGGTTAAATGGAAGTGGTTTTGAATGAACTGCTGCTCAGCACCAACTCCTCAAAGTGTCTTTCTATCAGGAAGAAAGAGCATGTTGCCCAACAGCACACTCCATCACCACAAATAAGTACTGAATTTGTAGTCCTTACAGACAGGCACAGTAGCAGTCCCAGGTTTAACTAGACTGCCTTATTTACTACAAGGCCTGGCTGTCAGTTTAGGAAGTTCCTTTATGTATGTGATGTTAAGGCACATGTCTTAAGACTAAAGTCTTCTTGCTGTACTCAGAGTTGACTTGCATTGGCAGCTTCTTTTCCTCCCGGAACACAGTTATAAAACAATACTTGTTCAAAAGAAAACACACTGGGAAAAACAGATGATCACTAGAGCACATTTCTTATTTGTGACAATGTCAGATTTTGCAGGAATTATAAGCCTGTTACAAGATATGCCTTCCACATTACAGCAAATTATTACCGTAGTGTTGAAAGGTCATAATCAGAACGTAAAATTTACTTAACCACACCTCATGCAAATACCTAAATTTCCTGTGCTAAAAAGATTATTTTACTTTTTTACTTAATTGTTCTGGTTGGGTTTTTTGGGGGTTTTTTTGTTTGCTTGTTTTGTGGGGGGTTTTTTGTTTTGTTTCTAAAAAAAGTTTTCAAGATATTTCAAAAAGCATCAGACTGTAAAATAAACATTTTCTGTCATCTCCTTTTAGGCAAGAAACATTACCTTGCCATAAACAGCCACATCTTGTGGTATTAACATTAGTCATGATGATTTTCAAGTAAGAATTCATTCATCTCTAATACCACTGCTTACACTAGAGGACATTTCCTGTGAAGACTCACAAAACCTCCTCACTGTTACTTTTAAAGCATTCCTTCGGAGTTATGCTTTGCTATTGCACCAGAAAAACTAAAATCCAGGCATATTCAGCACCCTCCAAACATGCATCCCCTGTTTCCCTGTGTAAGTCTCAATTATTTAAGTCTGTATGTTGTCTCTTGCACTCCTAAGTTAATATAAATATTCTTACTACTCTATGTCTTCAACATAAAACTTTGTTACCAACAAGGAGCTCTAAGAGTATTGACAAGGAGAGATTCAGCTTTAACTCTAAAAAATATCAAAAGCAAGGAACACTTTAACTTATGCCTTAATTGCTCTCAAAACTGCCATGTCAAACAGGAGGAGTCCACACATGAGATTCATGAGTACATTTACGCATAGCTGGATGGAATTCTAACTCTCCCCAAAGCTTCCAGGATTAAACATGAGCTGGAAACTGCATAAACTACTGCTCTACTTTGAAGTTCCTGTTTCAAATGCCAGCCCCACCTGAGCAGTCTTCTCTTCCTAAATCCACACCTGAAATGCCTGCAAAGGTAGAAGCATCACAAGTTTTCAGCTTTAATGTTCTCATACCAATGGAAAGATAAACGTAATTCTCAGTGCCCTGCCTTGCATTTTGCAAACCAACACTAGGTTAAAAAAACAAAAGTTGCAGGTTTCTCATTTATTTACTTTACAGACCTTCCAGTATGCATCTCTAATTTCCAAAAACACTACGATGGTTTCACACTGTACAGCAGTTTACCTGCAGATTGATACAGTGGAAAAGAGTGGTGACATGTTAACTGTGCTGTAAAGGAGGTGGCAAGGAGCATTTTAATTTCATCTGAAAATCTGTCAGGACAGTTCTGCCATCATAAACCTAGCTCCCTTCCTTTTTCATAGTACCACATACAATGCAATGTGAAAACCTTCCAGTTGAAGAGCATTAATACTGACATTTGAATTTTTCCAATGTATAAGTAATATCAGCTTTAATAACAGCCATACACGTCACCCTTTATGTTGTATGACATCTAGAACAAATTTACAGAACCTTTGTTCTCTCAACAGTTCAACACACCAGTGGGGGGGCGGGGGGAGAGCAGGAATGAAAAACACTCAGAGGAGGAAAGACAGTCATTAGAACAGGAGCGAGCTGGAGAGGCAGCATTTCATATTCCATGGCTACTGCTTAGATTAATAGGAAGAGACCTGAGAAGTGGAATGGAAAATGGCTGCTTCAGCGACCCTTGGTGAGCTCAGTGCCATCTGAGAATGAACCTTAGAAATGGGTATGCTCAAAACATTCATCAAGGAAAGAGGGAGCAGGCAGCTGACAGCCAGTTGAGAGCCAAGCGATGCCTATGGTAAGACTCAAAATTCTGAGCTTTTTGGATCAGTTTGACCTCAATTTGCATCTCCTTATCATTCTATTCCTTTAATTAGATTAACATGTCTTTAGTGGCATGCTGTAGGTGTTGCAGTCTGGCTTCTTTAAACACATTTGAAATGTTAATTCAAAATGCTAACAGCTATGCACAGTAATGAAAAAGTATAGTAGCGTGAGATTGATGAAATTCATCTGGAAGAAGCATTAAATGCAGCAACAAAATCCTGAGCAACTGTCAAATACTTCTTTGCTGTCAAACACTCACTTAACAAAAGCTTTAGATGATCTTTACTAGAGAAAAACTATTCTTAGCTGTTTAAAAATGACAGCAGAACAGTCTGATCCCCCTCTAATGGGAGATAAGTCTTCCAGCATCTCAATGGCCTGAAAGTTTAGTTTGATGATAAAAGCAACATAGTTATTTTTAGCACTCTACAGGCATAAAAATACAGCTCTAAACTGTGACCTACAGCTATGCACAGCCAAGCATCACATCACACGACAGCCTTAACTTTAGCTACAAGCAGGGCTGTAGTTGCTTCAGACTATCATTATTCATCTCACTACCAACAATACCTTTGGATGGATTTAGCAACAAGCATTTGAAATTGCCACCATCTTTTTTTAAATTGCTGCCACCGGCAGAACTCAATTCAAAGGTAGGAGATCTTAATGGACTTGGTAGAAAGTATTTGAGAGAGCATGTTAGGGTAAATGGATTACTGCTTCTCTATGGTAGAGAGGATGAAAAAGAACCTTAAAAGCAGAAAAACTTAAGCTGTCATGTTCAGTATAGAAAGTAATTTTTTTCTTAGCACAGTTAGAGTAAATGAAAAAAAAGGAAAAAGAGAAAAACACCCTTGTTTTCTCCCAGCAGTAGCAACAACCTGCAAACAGGACATGCCAGAGTAAGACATCTTCAAGCAAACTCAGTTGAAACAACACTGTTCACAGACAGCTGCAAAGGTAATTTATGTTATTTTACTCCAATTTGCATGGTTATGCCTGCATGATTTCTTACAAACTGCAATTTAAAAGTCTGCTCCACCAGGTTTCTGATTCCAGGTTATGTGAATGATAGTTTATGTAAAATATAGATTGCTACAGAAGTTGTAAAAACAGATCATGTGAAGTTCCAGCACTTAACTTTATTGATTAATTTTTAAATGTATGAGCAATTTCAAATTTTAGAAGCTTGGTGTTTTGTTGGGTCAGGAGGGATGTTTTTGTTTGCCTGGGTTTGTCTTTTTTTGTTTGTTTGAGAGGTGGGGGGTTCCCTTGGGGTTTTTTCGCCGTATTTACTATAGGATAAAAAAAAAAGAAAGAAATATTTTGAAGATTATAGGTATGTACTTTTAAATTGCTGTGAACTTCACATAGTACGTTAACTCAGAAAACAGATGGGAAAAGCGTAAGGCTTGTCACATCTCATTATGGCTTGATTATTGTTAACACTACTCATTATTGCAAACTATTTTAGGTTCATTAATACAGTCCATTCAGACACTCAGTTGCTAAGAAGGAAGTCTATAGGTAAAAACTAATTGATTGAACAGAAACCACAAATTTCTTTTTCTTCTTTTCCTCACCCCTCCCAGCTTAAAAATGCCACTTTTTGGCTGGATGAAATGGTCAAAAGCTGACTCCTACAAACCCACGAGATGCCCTGGGTCAGAAGTAGTTACCAAGACCCTTCTGAGGGAGCTGAAGTGGCACCTGAAAGAGCGTGAAAGGTTAGTGCAAGAGATCGAAAGCGAACAGAGGCTGCAGAAGAGCGGCGTGGATTACAACTGGCTCAAGAACTACCAGAACCCCCAAGCAACAATTCCAGCTACGGAGCAGCGGCAGCTCGAAGTCCTGTGCTCACAAATCCAGCCCTGCCAGACAGGAACTGTTCTCAGCAGGTAATCATTCCCTACTTCCCCAACTCTGAGCACCCTATCCAAAGTGAGATGCTATTCTACCTGACCCAAGTTTGTATTGGGCTCTGATCTCCAATAGTAGGAGTGACCGGCAACTGGAAGGCATTTTTACAGGTGTTTTATAAATTACATTTTGCTTTAATACACTGCACTTGAAGGAACCTGTAAATCCAGATTTTCCTGGTCTAATCCAAACAAGGGAAGTCTTACATGACCTTTTGATACTTCCAGTTTTTCCTGTTATTTATCCCCAGTATTTATTGAATAATAACCCAATAACCAAAAATCAAATTGAAGAACTAATGCAATGTATTATTATTCAGAAACCTAGTTTTACTGTCCAAAATACCTAAAACCAAGAAAATCAGTGTCGGAAAAAAATTCCATTTTTAAAAAAAAATCTCCCCCCCCCCCACATTTTACAAAGAAAAATTCTCCTATGCCTGTATTTTAAATACATTTTTTAGGGACTCAGAGATACGACAGAACAAGACTATGCTCCTTTTAAAGCCCAGAATATACCTAAAGGGCAAAGTCAGTTTAAATCAAGTTACCCAGATGAGCCTAAAAAAAAAAAAAAAAATAAAATAAAGCATACCCAGTAAAAACAGCTTTCAATCCTCACAAGAGCTGGAGCACATCCAGCGCATTGTTAGAGCTCTTTTCCTCTTACAATCTTCTGGGGGAGGTGTGTGGGGAAATGTGGCAGCAAGATAAAAACAACACCAAAATGCAGTAATTTCCTCCTCCCACCCCTCAAATGACCAGAAAGGAAACAGAAGACTTTTCAGTGGTGATGATTAGATTTCAATCTTCGTTTGCTTGTAGGTTTCGTGAAGTTCTGGCAGAAAATGATGTCTTACCCTGGGAAATAGTCTACATATTTAAGCAAGTTTTAAAAGATTTTCTTACCACCATTGAGAGAGAAAACCAACCCGAGCAGCTGGAAGAGGCGTGGAATACAAATTGCTCTGAACACTTGGGTCCACGTGGCGACAGCTCAAACAAGCCAGACAAGGATGAGATCCCCACTGTTTCAAGTTACGTCGACAAAAACACACAAAGTATGTTTCCCACCTTCTCTCACAGAATCTGGAATCTACCCTATTACTACCCATCAAGTTAAGTTAGTTTGTGTTGCTTTCAAAGTTATGAAGCATTCCTTTCTTGTGATTGCCATCCAGACACATAGGAGTCAGAAACGTGACATGCGCCCCTTTTTTTCCAAGTTCAGAAATTAAAATCCTTCATTATAGCTGGTATGCAGTAACTTTAATTATCAACTCTCCTTTTATCTTTAGTTTCTTAGAGCTACTGTGTTTGAAGCCATCTTTTAGTAAGAAATGTAGATGCTTGAGAAAAAATTCTGAAGCATTTTATTTTTTGGCTGCATAGAGCTACAAGTATTTAAACAACAAAAATAGACTATTTTCCATACTTTGAAACACCATCAATGAACACAGTGCTAGACAAAAACTTCTGTATTTGTCACATAGCTTTTAGGCTTTATGAGAACTTTATACTGTGTAAACAAAACAGTTTAATATATCAGTTATACCCAATAAACTCGTAAATACTTTTTGGAGCTCAATAGTTGTTTCTTAACTTCAAGAATAAGTTGCATGAAACCACTGACAGAGTTGCATGTACTAGTAGTGTATTTTTTCTTAAACTGTACTCTGCATGTGCTGAAGTATTGTAAAGGTGAATAACTAAATGAAAGCACTGGATATTTAGCAGCATTTAACAACTAGCTCCCTATTCTTCAGGAAATTAGTGAAATACTATATTTCAAACAGCTGTAGTACTTCAATTGGCTTGCTGGAAGCTACTCTGCAAATTTTGCATTAAACTTACACATTTTGATCAAATCAGATGGTACTTTCCTAGAATAGCCAAAGAGTCAACAGATCGTTTTTAAGGCAGGAAGTGACCATTCTAAATTCAAATATAACAAAAAATTTCATGTTTTTCAGTTGCCATCATCTATCACTGTGGGTTCATAATGAAGTTTTACAGGACTGATTGAATACATGGCAGTTACAGTCACAGCAGGCAATTAGAGCAGAAAATCAATGAAAACATATGCCAGAACTCACTTGGCTACATTTCCAATTGTGCCCCCATCACTGCATGTAGCAAGTTTTTACAAGTCTTATGTAACCTCTTCTTCTCCAGATTTCCTCTTAATCTGCCTGCCACATCGCAAAAACTTGGCAACACTCACATGGCCCAACTCACAAAATGCACTATTCTGCAAACATGGAGGAAAAACACTTCCTCTGACACTTTTCTCAAATATACTGAAGACAACATTCAAATTTCATCAGGTTGGTAATACACAATTGCAAGGCATTTTCTCATGCTCCACAGCTGCGTCTCCCACCCAAGAAAGAATTTACTAATAATGCAACATAAATTGCATGAAAAACAGCACAATGTTTTCATAAAATATGAAAATATTACTTAAAAAAAACACCTGTGGAAAGCTTGCAAAATAAAGACCATTTCATGTAGAAAATTTAATATACACAGAATGTTAAACAATCAGAACTCTTGCATATACCTAAAGGACAAAGCACTGGAGGACCAGAGTAAAACACTTCCTATAGGTTTAAAATAAAATTTTCAGCTTAATACCAAAAGAAAGGAGTGCC
The DNA here is from genome assembly GCA_013399695.1 of Formicarius rufipectus. NCBI lineage: Eukaryota > Metazoa > Chordata > Aves > Passeriformes > Formicariidae > Formicarius > Formicarius rufipectus. Next base: position 443,930 of record VXAU01001363.1, read on the forward strand.
TTCACTTACCATAAACCAAATACACAAAACTCATTATAGCTGCACTCAAAGCTGCTATAAACTCTTTGCCCCTCTTTTGTCAGTTTTTTGTGGATAAATAACAAAAATGCCACTCTCAACTTACTCTACCTTACTAAGGCAGCACAAAGAGTTTGAGATTTTTCTCCTGAAGTTCTAATCCCTGCAAGAAGGCAGGAAAGGACTGAAAGGCAGATTTTTCTTCAATGGTAAAACTCCATAGAGTGTTTAATGGGAAGTACCTTTTCCATAGGAAGGAGGGTAACAGGTATTGAGCACAAAAAAGGCATTGGCAGAATTAATATTACACTGAGAAGTAATACCCACAATACTGGTTTCAGAAAATAATTTATATTTGGTCAAATGTGCAAGATTCCTGAAATGACAATTCACATAAACTCGTTCCTTAAAACAGCATCCTCACAGCTTTCTACTGGAAAGTAAGCGAAAAAAGCCCTAAAAATTTAGCTTCCAAATTTTAGTTATGGAAAATGAAAAGCCAGTAAACATGGAAGTTCTACTTAACTTTATGATCACCAAAAAAATAAAAAAAAATATCTATCAAACAAAACTACCTTTACAAGATAATTACAGATACAACTTACACATTCTTCACAAATTTGGTTTCAATTTTAATTTAAGCAAATGTGTTTGTGCAGCAACCAGCACCCTCAACTACACCAAATGCAAAAAGGCAGTCGCTGAGTAATACTTAAAAAATAAGTATTCAATGTCAAATCCCAACGTAATACAAGAGAAATGCACAAAAAGGCTCATCTGCTTTCATAGGCACGTTTCTGAAGAACCCAACAGTAGGCTACTGCATCCAGTCTTAGTGCGCACACCTGGGGGGAAAGGAAAGGGAGAAACCAAGGGGGAACTGCAGAAAGTACAGGAAAAAAACTAGCCAAGTGCTGAGAAAACGCCATTCACTAAGACCACACTTTGCCCATTTTTCCAAAAACAGAAATGAGGAATATAACTTTGCAGAATATGAGCACTTTCTCCTGCCCAAAGTATTACATACTGTCTTTAGTGTAATAGAAAGAAGCCAAGCAAAGAAATTTAAAGGTATTTTAAAGCAAGCTGTTAGGTTTACTGCGACGTGCCACAAAGAGAATTGTTACTCAGGTAGGCAGCTCAAACAAGCCATTTTCTAGAAAATAACTGACCCTCAGATTTCAGCTCCATCAGACAGGAGTACGATGGCTCTAGGCCAGTCATCACTGCCTGCAGAAAAATCACTGTCCAAGAACTCAATTGCTCCTTTAGGCATTTTTTATTTATGGTCTACATGATTTGCACGAGGTGATCTGAAAATGTATCATTCCTCACACAGCTGTATTTCTGACACAGGCAGCCAACACAGGACACTGCAGTGATGGAAAGGTGAGTGGTGATAATCTCAAAGGTGCACAGGGTGTCAGAGAGGCAGAGCAAACTGTGTGCAATGTTTGAAGCCAAAGCTACACCTTTGAAATGCAAGAACCCCAAGACCAAGCACCTCTTCCACACTTAAGCCTTTAACTGTCTTAATGTGAATCACAACTGTGTTGGTAACAGGGAAGGATTTAAGGACCTAAATTTCTTTTTATTCAGTTAAATGTAAACAGAGGAATTAAAAAGTTAATCAACAAGCTATTTAAGGATCAAAAATCCAGCCACAATTTCTGTGGTTTCTACTACCTTTCCCTAACAAGTTCAATTACTAATACTGCTATTCCAGAGGTAGTTCAGAAAACAAAGTAATCTTAAAAGCCTTGGAAAATGAGGCACCACTGGTAAAGGAAGAGAACACATTCCACATCTCTTTTGAAGGGACATGAGGTTTTTAGATCCCATCAATTTCAGTAGCACTTTTGTAAAATACTAGTTATTACACACACTTGTGTGCAATAACACACCTGTTACTACCGTTACCAATTTGGCACTAAACCCATACGTTCTTAGGTAGAAACTGAGACAAAAGTGGCAGGCAGAGAATATACCAGTAAGAGTATATCCAACTTCAAATAAATACAAATAAGCATTTGAAAAATCTGAAATAACTTTGAGTTTGATTTCCTGAGAAACAAATCAAGAGTTTGGAAGGAAACTAAAACAGACTTCTATGTTACAAGCAGCCTTAACAAAATTAGAGGTTCTTTTGTTTTCAGCTCTTCAAACTCTTTAAGAAGCCAGTGAACAAAAGACAAGGACTTCCTTTCCATCTAAGAACTTAAATCTAGACCACAAGAGTCTTCAAGTTCTGAAAAAATTCCTTAAACACAAGCACATTCCCAGAACTGTGAAACAGAAGCGTGTACGGAAACAAAACACAGCTAAGGAAACAACTTCATAGAGATTCTTTCTATTTTGTGGCAGCACAGACATCTATCATCTATGCTCAAAGATTTTATTCCAGTCTACTCTTCAGAAGTTCTCTCCAGGCTTACATTAGTGGTATTTTAGGATGCATATCCACTCGCTCCTTCTAAGATGGAGGAGGAACACAAAAACCCCCTAAACCTATGCGACCAACTTTCACTGTTAACCTAATTTAATTGGCAAATTGTTGTGTTATCTGCTAGGACTTTTTAGTGGAAAGAGGTATTTATCCAACCAAAGACAAAGATTCGCTCTTGCACACAAGGCTGTTCCTGTGTTACTTAACATCTTAATGCTCAGGTGGGTTCAAGAATGTCTTGTCCAACACTTCTCAAGTACTGCAGAAATGGTTTTTTTATCTAAATAAAGACTGAGAAGTCTCAGACATCTTGTACATACTGGATTCCAAAATTACATTCAGAGTAAATAACCTTAAAGAACTATTAAATTATGTCTGGTCACTTCCGAAAAATTTCAACTACTGTAAGATTCAGTAAATCTCAGTCAGATTCAGAGCTTGATTATGGCAGCATTTTCACATTAAAGAACAAAAAGGGACACACTAAGTAGAATTCATCTAAATAGTAAGACTAGCATGCACAGCCACAACACCTTCTAGCTTAGGCAGCATCGAGGGGAGAGTATTTTTTGGTTTTTGATATCCAGTCACTACTGAAAAGCAAATGTACCTGGCTGCTACACAAGCACACATACAGGTCTTGGCCATAAACTCTGCCATTACAGAATAAAGCATTTCCAAACGGTGACATGCCATTATACCTCAATCTAGTTCTACCTTCGTAACTTAAATGCTTCAGCGAGGTCATTAGAACAATGAACTCTTGAATGTCATTTAATTTTTCCCTTGCCACTGACAAAATTACTAAGTTAATACATCTAAATCAGGATAAACCTGGGCTTTCCTCACACTGTTACACAGTTTTTTTCTACAGGACTCACTACAGCAGCACACCAGTGCTAATGCACTTCAGAGAAAGCAAATCTTCCGAGCGTCACTCCTCGTGATGATCAAGGCAATTGAGGTAAGCGGCAAAAGAGAAAACAAGTATTAAGCCAAGAAAAGCATATCTATCCACACCTGGGCCAGACCCACAAAAATCATGGGCGGTGTTAGACTAGAATCCCAATAACTGCACACCCCGGGCCCAGCGAGAGAAAGAACCCGAGGAGGCTGCCCAGCCCTCCTGGGGAACGTCCGGCACACCCAGAGCCCCGGGCACGCAGCAGAGGAGGGCCGGAGACCCCCGAGCACAGCCCCGCACTCACCGCACGGCTGCCAGCGGCTCCGCAGCGGGTTGGCGAAGGCCGACCTGCACCTCCTCGCCCAGGAGCTCGACGGCGGTGACAGCGCTGCCGACGGAGAACCATCCCCGGCTCCGCTCCCGGGTGAGTTCGCGCAGCATGGCGGCGACCCCGACACGCGCCTTCGCGCCACCGCCACGGCCCTTCCCGCCACGCGCGCGCGCCTTCCCGCCCTCCGCGCGGCCCCGCCCCGCGGGCACAGCGCGCAGCCATTCCCGAGCCATCCCGGCCCATCCAGCTCGGCTGTGGCCGTCGGCGAGATCCTTCGAACCACCCTCGAAAGTTCTAACAGCCTTACTTGACATAAGAGGGCAAGACAGAGGTGTGCAGAACTAGAGAAGCAAACAATAAAGCCTGTCATCCCTACTGGATAATATTCGCCACATTGAGAATAGGAACTAAAATAAACGTGTCACTCAACTTCTGTTTTTTCCTGTCATCCCCCTTCTGAAAGAACCAAAAACACCTGTGTGTAACTTTTACATCAGATCAATAATACAAAGCAAGACAAACACTGGGTAGCCCCTCGCTTCCCCTCCTATAGCTGGAGGATGTCTCATCTCCACATTGGGTACCTCATCCAGTGCAGTTCCTTGGCTGACTGCTCTAGAACTGTTCCTGTCAGGTAGGGAAATACAAATCTGGGATATATGCAGAGACATGAAGATACCACAGCCTCTGGTTGTTTAACATATCAGCCTCGAAATCCTAAGGTAAAGAAAGGAGGGGATTTTCCTCACAAAAACATAGAGAGGTATTTGATGTTCTAAATGAAGATGAGGTGTATGCAGTATTTCATCTACATAAAAGTTATGTTCTTTATTAAATAAAAAACAAAACACACACACAAAAAAAACCCCACAAAACAAAACAAAAAAACACAACAACAACAAAACTAGCTAACATGTAAGATCCAAGACTTGCCCTGTATAGGACATGCCCTGTATAGGACAAAGCTCATATTTAGCAAATCTATACACCTGCAGATTACGTAAATCACTCAACAGGAAAGCAAATGCAGTCCTTGATCCCACTAAAGCATTTTAACAGGAAAAAAAGGCCCAAGCTCTGCTTTCCTTTCCCAGCCGCGGGAGGCCTGGGTGGTCATTTCCCCCTCACACCCACAGAACACCTGAATGCTGTTTAGAATCCCAGTTGTCCCGTCCCTTCCCAGTGCCCAGGGGAAATGGCCCACACGGCACACAGGTGTGTCAGATCTGCTGAATCTGTTCTAGCGGTGCCTCCCGCTCCTCCAGGGCAAGCTATTCCCTAAGGGACATGGGACACAGACTTGCGTCAGGCTCCTTCCTGGCATTGTCCTGGATAGGACACCCGCTGTGCTCCTTGGGAAGCAGGACTAGGTGCAGATCAGGCAGGATGCTGGCGGGGGGCATCCTGGGGGGTGTTGGGAACAGCACCGCCAGCAGGTCCGAGGGAGGCGATCCTGCCGCTCTGCTCAGCCCTGGGGAGGTCACATCTGGAGCGATGTGTCCAGCTCTGTGCTCCTCAGGACAAGAGGGACATGGAGCTCCTGGAGTGGGTCCAGCGGAGGCTATGGAGAAGATGAATGTGTTGGAGCATCTCTTTTAGGAGGAAAGGCTGAGGGAGCTGGGGCTGTTCAGCCTCGAGAAGAGACTGAGAGCGGACCTCATCCAGATAGGTAAGTATCCAAGGAGTGGATGCCAAGGGGATGGAGCGGGGCTCTTCTTGGTGATGGACAAGAGGCGACAGGCAGAAAATGATGCACCGAAGCTCCACCTGAACAGGAGGAAGAACTGCTTTGCTGTGCAGTGGGACAGACTGACCACAGAGGCTGTGGAGACACCCAAGCACCGCCCGGGGCAGCTCTGGGCTGCCGGAGCACGGCGTGTGACTGGTCCTCCCCGCCCACAGGGGGCGCCGCTGTGCCCGCCCGTCCCTTCCCGGCGCGCCCCGCGGCGGCCGCAGCGGAGCCGTCCGGACCGTGACCTTCGAGCGCTGCCACCACGGTGGGTCTGGGCCCGTTTCCGTCCCCTCAGGGGCCCGGCCGAGTGGTGCTCGGGGGCATCTTTGGCTCCCTGGGAAGGGGGAGGGAGGCGTGGGGGCTCCGCCGGACCCTCGGTGCTGCGGGGCCTGGGGCTGAGCGGGTGCGGCGGGGAGGCCGAGGAGGCAGCGGCTTCAGCGCTGTCCTGGGCTTATTTCAGAGGGAAATATCCTGGACGGCGCCTCGCCCAGGCCTCGGGGAGAGGTCTGTGCCGAACTTTAGCACCGCTTATCCCCGTTTTCTGCAGCAGTGGGGGGATCTTTCTTTCCTTTTCTATTCAATCGCCATGTTTGCTGCTGTGTCTCGATGTTGTGCACAGTCGCTTGTTTCGCTGTTTATCTGAAACCACAAACGCTAGATATTGAGGGCGAGGTGCGGTGTCCTTAATAGTGCTGGCGAAAACAGAACGTCATTCAGGAGCTCTGGTCAGGGTGATAAATTTGATTCAAATGGCTGCCCATAAGCGAAAGATAAACGTGGGTTTGTCTGTAATTATACGTGAATTGCCTCGGAGTTGCTTTTATTGCTTAAGAAGCACCCACATCTTCTTCCCGGCTGTTTTGACATTGGCTACCCTCTCATCCTTTTCTCGTTGAGGCTTGCCCAAGGGTGCTTTACATTTAGTAATGGCACACAAGTAAGTGAGTATTAGCTCAGAGAAGTTAAACTCTCTTTTTCTTTCCTGGGATTCTGGTTTGCCATATGCTGTCTATATGTATGTAGTATAATTGATTTATTGAGTTGTAATAAATGTTAAGTGCTGTACATTAGACAATAGAGCATGTGGCATTTCAGTGCAATGTGGTGCAAATGTGATCCTAACTTTTATGGGAGTTAGGGTAGGCTTTATTTTAAATCATTCTGCAGTTTTCTGTTTGTCTAACAAAGCTGCTCAGAGAGGAAAAAATAAGCCAACACTGACAGGCTTCTTGCTCTTGGGGCATGTTTTGAAAGTCTAATAGTCATGATAAAGCATGAATTCATTAGCGTGACATTATTTATTTTGCTATTTTGAGAAGAAATTACTATGCTGGCAGAAAGCTGTGAGAGAGGGAAGCTAAATTGGTAGTGCAAGGAAGGAGCCTCTCTGGCTTGTCTGGAATGAGACTTTTCTCCTGAGGGAATCTGGAACCATTGAAAAAAGCTGCCACTGATGAGGAGAGAGGAGTCTAGCTATTGCCACTCTGTAAATGCTGTGTTGACTCATCTTTGAACCCTTTCATCAACTGTAATGTTTTTGAATTGTGTTAGCCCATAAATTTTAATCTTAACTCTGAATTTTCATTGCTTTACTTTGGAATAAGTACTTCTGCATGTTCAGGTTTTTTGTTGTTTTTTTTTTTTTTTTTTAACTTGTAAACTGCTGCTGCTTTGTATCAGGACTGTGTATGTAACAGAGAGATAATATGTGTTTCTGTATATATATTAAAAAATCAGCAGGTAAGAATACAGTTGCAAAACTTACCATGACAAAACTCTTTGTAATTTTCAGATGGTGCAGAGCATGATTCCAAAGTCATGGAGACCCATGAAATTCTACTTCACTACCGTATATCAAGAAATATGGGTTGGTGTGGCATTAACAGCTTATGTCTATTACAAAATCTCATATGGGGGTAAGTTACTCATTATAGCCTTCCTTAGCTGTTACCTTACAGATCAGGTTTATAGAAGAGAATATCTGTAACAAATCAGCAAAAAAGAAATTAACAGTCTTTCTTAGGGCCATGTCTTTGCTATAAAAATTTAGAAGTTTTAACCTGCCCATTGTGAAGGTTGCACTATCAAAAATACTCAAATACCAGTGTAACTGCCTACATTGTGAAGATCAGGAAATGTAAGAATTAGTTTTTAAAATGCATATCTGACTTGCTCAAGATCTGAAAAAAATGCAGTTTTTGAAGTTTTCTCATGTGAACTTGTGAAAGTGTATTTGGGGCCGATGCACCTCAAAATGCAGGATACATCACTGAACGTGAAAATGTATGTTAATTGTTGACATTGGATCATTTTCTTAGAGAAAGAAACAGATCATGGTGTCTTAAAGTTCTGTTTTTCAATTTAGGCTATGCTGAAAAAAATCCCAAGTCAAATCCTTTACTTGCTGTCATGAACAATGAAACATTATAAGCTGTGGACAAAGTTGACTGGGAAAGGATCCCCTTCCTGTGGAAACAGTGGAGTGTCATTGCCTTAGTATTTCACCTGCTTTGTCCAAATAAAGTGTATCAGGTCCAAAACAGCTACATTCTTACAAGATTTTATAAATGCAAGTGGCTGAGCAGGTAGAGGGAGGGGAAAAAAAAGTTTAATTTTTGGTTTAACCTTTAATTTCAAGGAGAATTCAAGATGGAAAGAATGTTTCAAGGTTGTGTTCATGTCCTGCTGCTTTTAATTTTGATTTAGATAATATATATCATGCTGTGGGGTTTTGAGGGCCAAAACCTTAATAATGAGCAACTGTATGTTAAGCTTTATTTTAAAGGGAAAAGAGTACATGTATTTATAGAATATTTTGTAGAGTAACTTAGATTGAAGAGAACCTCTTGAGCTCCCCTGGTCCAAACCACTGCTTGAAGCAGTTAGATCAAAGTTAGATCAGGTTGCTTATTGCCTTATTCATAATTTTAGTGAATATTTCTAAGGGTGGAGAAGGTACAACGTCTTATGACTGTCTTCCTTATGAAGAATTTTTTCCATCTGTTTTTGTCTGATCGCTGTGAATCAGTATTTTAGGAGAACAATTACAATGGGAATGTAAAATAAGTTTTTTACTTCCAAAAGATTTTAAAGCAAATGTATTACTTCGGTTTACATCTGTATGTTGTGTATATATATAATACCCATATGTTATGTAAAATAGTAACATTATACATTTCTTTTTAATTATAGTAGAAATCTTGATGGCTACAATTTCTAAATGCATGGAGTCTTTGTTAGTTTAAAACAAACAACTTCTAAAAAATCAGTATAAAGTTTACTGAGATGTATCATGGAAAGTACATGTTATGTACACTTACTAAAGCTTCTTTGAGCTAAATCAGCAAATCCTAACTAGTATAAACTAATTCAAATTTCTCTGCAAAAAGTAAATAGGAAATAATTTTTAACCATCATTGTTAAGCTTGTTTTCTTTCTTTTTTTTTTTTTTCCCCCAGGCAAAAAAGCAGTGGCAGATAGTAAGTATTAAACACCTAATACCCTGGTTTATTTCTTAAATGAGTGCAGTAAAAATCAGCTCAGAATATTTTACATAAGTTTGGGAGTTAAGTTATGGATTTAGAACATTTGAAGACTACTTCAAAGTATGTAATTTTGGTTGTGTTGATGGTTTTATAACCTAGAATCATCTGTAAATCTGTACAGATGCTATGTCTGTCTTAATCTGTCTTTTGCATGGATTTTAAGGGTAGCATGGAAGTTGTATACCTTGACTGTGTGAGAGGAATTCTTTTAAATAATAGTAACAACCATTTAATTGAATTGCTTAAATCAGCATGATCTCAAGGGTAACTTCTATTTTAGCTGTCAAGAAACTAGAAAGCGTAAACTTTAATTTCTATTTTTGTATCTTTATAAAGTAGTGTTTAGGTATTGATGGACTGTTTCTTCTGACATCACACTGGAATTTATAGTTTCATGAACTACTGTATCTCAGTTTACTTTCTGCACCATGAGAGATAACCTATTTGCTTCCAGTTGAATTTGTACTTGCAAATGTTAATTTACATTTTTAAATGTGTAATTGGAAAAAGTACTGCCCTGTAGACTTCAGAATAATAGCATAAATAAGATTCCATTTTGAAAGAACCATACCAAAACTGAGAAAGAATGGATGTTTGCTTACAATAGTGCTTTAAAACTTGCAGAAGAGGATTTTTAACATTGGCCAATTTTATATTTATGCACACAGCTCAAGGGTTTTATTTGAATTGCCAGTTCTTGTGCTCAGATGTAGGTAGAGTTGTCTGTTCTAGGATCTGTGCTGCATTCCTGAATTGATTTGCTTTACTGTTTGAACACTCTAAATCGTGTCTTTCTTTCAGAGTCTTCTGGCCATCATTAGAGACTCCTTCTCGGAATATGAATTTGATGGTTTGTCATCTTTACTGTAAATGAAGCAAGTCACAACATAGGGAAGTTATTCTAACACTGTACCTGATCCATCTGCTGTAATCAGAGAACAAATAAATCCATTGAGTGACAAGTAATTAAAGATGTTGGACAAAATGTGCTGAAGTGTATTGTTAACCTAATTTTTAGAATAAGCATTCTTTGTTTTTTACAGTTCTTCCAAGTTCCATGTTAAACTTTTCAGTGGTACTTTGAAAAAGACCAAATTTTTAAAAGTACTTAATAGAATTAGCTTCCTTTTTATTTTCTCCCTTAATGATAGCTTTTTGGCTATTTACTTTAAAAATGTAATTTAATAGGATGCCAAGTGTGAGTACTTAATTCTCAACTTTTTGTCAACTTATAATGCAGTAATCAAGGTTACAAAAATTGACCTTTATAACCTTACTTTTTCTTAAAAAGTTCTTAGTTCTAAAGGATTTAGAATCAAAAGCTGTACTGTTAAGAAAACACCATTCAAAATGCTTACAGATGTGTTTTAAAAGTACGTTTTTTTGTCCTTCATATTTAGAACAGCTAAGGAATTACTCTGAAAGGCTCTTCTTTGAGTCACAAATTTTGCAAAGGTGTAAGTAATAACATGCCTGTATCATGTAAGAAAATTGGTGTTATGTGGGCTTCCATGTCCTGTTAGAACTTATGAAAATCTCAGAATTTAAAGGGAATAATGAAATCACACACTGTGGCAGCACCTGATAGGAGCAAAAACAAACATTTAACTGACTTCAAAGCGTTTTCCTTTTTCCTGAAAATTTAGAAGTCACAGATGTCTTACTGGGATGGGTCATCAGTGGTTTTGGCAGATAGGTGTTAGAAGTAACTACATAGCAAGTATAGTTTGGACACTCTAAGGACCTATGCTATCTTTCAAAAATCAATGTTCAGAACTATACATACTGAATTCTAGGAGACATAGTGTGTAAACCAAAAGTGGACTTCATGTCATGTTTTGTTTAAATTTAGCCTAATCTGCTTTTGAGAAGATTAAGAGGCTTAAGTCATTTTAATGACTTAATGCTTACGTACATCTTTTTAACTACTTCACTGAAACATCTTAAATCTTTCAGCTTGATTAAAGTTTTGCTTTTCAATCTCTCTTACTGCAATATCTGGCCATAACTTAAATATTTTGTATTTGAATACTCAGGAACTTGGTGGCCTTACCTGCTGGTGGTAAACGTTCCAAACATTGTGTTGCCTTTAATTTCTTCAAAATTTGTCCTTATACCTGCTGAGTAAACTTACCACTCATTTCTGTGAAAGCTTTTTTACAGAAATCAAGTACAGCATCACTGAATTTTTAAAGGTGATATCTGTCTTTCATGCATTCTTGATATTTCTTCCATCTTCCCTTGATTTGCTTTAGCTGATTTTTTTAATAATTTCTTATATGGGTTTTTCTGTGTTTCCTCACCATAGAAGAATGAATGAGAAGTAGGAAGAATTCACTGTTTGTAGAGTTTTTTTAAACATAAAATCAAAACCATCCAGAAGAAGGGCCCAGAGAATGAAAACTAGAAGAAAATTGAGCTTCAAATTACTAGATACTAGGCCAGTAGTAATTACAGGGTGGTTGAGTTGTGGTATACTTAATAAACAGTAGATGGAAAATTTATGCCAGGTAAGGAGCTACACATGCATTTGTAATGCAAATTTATGATCACTAAGTTATAGTTCCTAAGAATACCACACATACTTCAAATGACCTGCTTTAGCAATTTTCAATTACAGAGCTGAAGAAAACAGACCAGGGGAAAAACATTAATCACTGCAGGATTTGCTTCACCTTAGCTAGAACTAGAACATTGGCACTGAGACACAGCATGCTGTCTGATCTCCTGGATGTTTGCTGAGAGGCAAGAGGAGCTTCTGCTAACCTGCCCTTGGAGCACAGTTAACTGCACTTTTAGGTAAACTTAACCTGCTTCAGGTCTTAACACTTCTTGCTGTCTGGTTTGCTTGATTTTCTAGTAGGGAAAGAAAGTACATATGGGCAGCAGTGTCTGGGTTATAAAAATTACAGTTTATACTGAAACGTCATATGCAACTCGTTCTTTCATTGGTGGTTCTCTGTCAGAAATTTCTGTGAAGGCTACAGAATATTCCCTCTGTGATTCTTAACACAACTATGGGCAAAAGACAGGGGAAGTAAGACTGCTGTGTATGTTTAAATAGATGGTTGTGTTTTTTTCACTTGAGTAGCATACAGAAGAAGGACATTCAGTTGGTGACTTGACTCAGAAGCAGAAATGAACACACCCGTAACATGTAACACCTGTAGTACTATCTATCTACTTCCTACTCCTGTGCTGAAGGATACCAGGTAGTGTAAAAGACAATAGAGGAAAGCTAGCTAAGGCATTGTAAGAGCTACTTCATATTTACAGTCAGGTGTGGAAGGAGCAATTAATTTTTATTGCAGCATGTGGAGTGTAGCCCTAGATAGAGAGGCATTGCAAGGAGTACCACCCTTGAAGTGAATACTCTTCATTTTAGAATATGTGCCTTTTTTTTTTTTCTAATTTAGCTAGAGTGATTTCTAAAGCTAATTTAAAACAAAAAATTTTCTTTTTACAGGTAAGTGACTATACAGGCAATACTCAGCTCCTGAACAAACCAATTTTCTATGCAAATGACTATGTAAGATTAGGACTCTAATCCTAGGAGGACCATCCATGATTCACAGCTAAACACTAGTGGGGGGTACACTTAGTGCTTATTGACAGATCATGTTGTTTCCATTTAGCTGCTGACATTTCTAAAACAGGATTACATTTAAACTTTGTGTAGTAAAATAGTTCAGCAACTGCATTTTTTGTTGGCCTGTGATAAGACATCAGCAATGACAAAACCTGACGGCTTGCTACCTTTGCCATGTTAGTGGAACAACAAACATCCATAGGGGTTGAAGAGCCTCATCCAATTACTACAGCACTATCTTGGCTAAGTTTTGCTGTGGCACTGGAAATTTGGTTCTTTTAAATCAATAAGAACATGAAAACTCGGCAGTAGGGAGCTGTATCAATAATGACAGTGCTAATGCAAGATGTGGTCTTCTTAGAGTACAAGTAGTTCTGCGCCTTCATGTTGAGTCTTATTCATGGCTGTGATTTCTCATTGTGGAGCTCTGGGATCTCTAGAACATTTCAAGTGTTTTCCTACAATGAGCGATCTCAGAGTATTTCCTACATGCTAATGAAGTATTATGGAATACTCTAGGGGAGCTGCAAAATGTAGTCAGAGCCAAGGAAACATTAGTCACAGGGCCCAACCTACTTAACCTCTGTAATGGCTAACTTGGAAAAAACCCAAATGTGTATTCAAGTTAATTTGGAGGATGAGTAAAGCTGCAGGAAATGATCCAAAGTAACTCAAACAGTTGAACTAGTCTCTTGTTTATCTGAATCATGACAGCAAACCACTGTACTACAAATGCATCCCCATACAGAGCTAGTATCTACGGGTGTATTGTACTTTCAGTCCCTGAGGAAGGAAAACTATCAGGTGCTCAGTAGACACAGGTGATTGATTGTGTGTCATCACCTCCAGCGGGCTGAAATGAGACCGAGGAAGTCAATGGTAAAATCTCTATTGTTCCCTTCACGGAAATCTGTAAAGCCGATAGGAAGGAAAGAATAGTAATGATGGAGATTCCCTGAGGCATTAAATATGTTAGTTAACAATTCGCTCAATGGAGGAACAAGAAGTGACAAGACAGTGCTTGAACAGCAAGTTCTTCAAACTATAATTCCATGACCTTTAGCAACTAACATTTAGCAGCTAATATTCTTTTTAAGAATATAAAGCCATGACTCTGATTTGTTATTTTATTAAAACCTCATAAATAAGACAGTCTTGTAGTCTACTGCACTGCTGCAGTCAGAGTACTTGGAAACAGTTGCTTTCTCCTATCTCAAAATGAACTGACCACCACAAAAATGGATAATTTCAGAGTTTCAGTTAAAGTTGGGTAGGGGTACTATGATGTCTTTGGATGTGGTTTAGCAGTACAAGTACTCCAGCAGCTAGACCTTCTTGTGGAGTTTTGACCCTTGCACTGCACTACATTACTCCTTATAATTGTGCTTATACAAGTATTTGTGAATCAGATCAGGCAATTTTTCATAATTTTATGGGGGTTTTCCCCTCTTAAATAGCAAAACAAGCACTTCTTGTGATTTTTTCCATTTTAATTCGGACCCAAATCCTGATCTTGTTTTCAGCAAAACTGCTTTACAACTTGCATTATAGCACAACAGCTTTTTTTTAACAGAATTCCTATCTTCCTATTTGCTCACCCAACTTCCCTAAGTCACTGTGGCCCTGCAATAATGCAATGCAAGTTTCCTCCTCATACCCAGCTACACATATGATCAAAGTACTGTCTCTCCAGTAAAAACTGTCATCACTGTCAAAGTCAAAGGAATAAAAAGAATGCAGAACTCCACCCTGTATACAAATCAGGAATGTCAGCTTGTGCTTCAGCAAAGGCAGTGCCTTGCTTCCTTCCTCTGGGACAGCACATTGCTTTCTCAAGTTTATACTATCAATTATTTGGACAAATCAACAAACAAGTAGGGAACAGGGAGGACCAGTGTATGATGATATCTTAGTGCTCAATACTAGCAGGAGGAAAATTTTTACTTCTGAAGGATAAATTTGGTAGTGGTTCACCAAATCAAATTGTATTACAGGTTTTCTTGATTATTATCAAATGAAAATATACTTGACTGACCTTCAGAATCCTAAAGTACCATTTTTAATTGGCATGACTTTTAACCATTTAATATCCATACCATAAGAGTACCTTCAGTGATCTGCTGGAACAGAGAGTAGATTTCTTCAGAGCTAATGAGTGCTAGAAAATGATAATGGGGATTGTGTGGGTGGTAAAACTAAGAGCAGTATACTGAATGAATCCCATCTGTGGTGACTGCTGCCTACACAGATTCTTCCTGCAGTATTAGTTGTAGTCTTCATTTCTTGTTTTAACCTGTTGTGTTTAGCATGCTTTTGATAATACTAAGAATTGCTGCAATTAAGGGGAAATTCTTGAGGTATGAAGTAGAAACTGTTGTGAGATGTTTCATATGGAATGCTATGTAAACAAGCAAAATGGCAGCAATAAACTGAACATGAAGCAGAGTACTATGGGAGAAGAAAGGAGCAATTAATAAAATGGAGTAGAATGTGAGCAGGCATTTGATAGGGGACCAAGAATACAGGGAGGGATACCCTTTTTGGGGAGGAGGGCATGTCTTAACAACAAACATTTCCACTTTTATAACTTACTCCATTATTTATCTTGATACGTATGTATCACTCTCAAGCTATATTTTTTCCCAGCACTGTTATTTACTCTACTTTTGATGCTTCAGGTATACCTTTTAATTTAGTGCACTTGCACAGAGAAATAGCCTTGTTTAAATTCTCTTATATCTGACATTACAGTTCTTTCTTTATAATCCTGATGTTGTATTCCACGTAACATATCACATAAAGTTTGAAAAGGAAAATTCTTTTGGTGCCAATTAGGATCTCAAGACAGTTCTTTAAAATAATTAGCTAAAATTTATATTCTGCATTTCAGTAAGCTAAGAGTTTGAGTCATACCAGTTTTAATAAAGGATATAACTCTTAATGTAAATAAACACCTAAATACTTTCTAGCATACTTTGATTTAGTTAATTCTTTTGGAGCAATGCAACTAGAAAAGGAATCTCACAAAAAATACTTTTACCTTGCTTTCAAATTATGTATTTTTATTAATGTTAACTATCACACCTCTTTTTAAATTAAGGCTAGCAAGTTAAACATCTGCTCAGGCCTGTAGAGAAGGACAGAAACATAAGGTAAGGAAAAAATAGTTTAGAACTTTCCCATAGAAAATGGAAGAAATAAAGAAAAGATACAAGTTACTTTACCTTGTGCTGTAACTTGTCCATTTATAGAATAGAAATACTGGTTTTGAATTTGAGACATAAGCAATAGACAAACCTTTAAAGCAGCATCTCATTATCCCCCAGTAAGTAGGTTATTATTGGGTGTACTCCTCCATAATGAACATTCTCCTTTCCAGCCTTTTAAATGTTCTGAGGTTCAGCTTCATCTTATGATAACTTCTTTGAATAAATCAACCTAAAATAAATTCTAAACACCTACCAGTGATACATTTTCTACTGTCACTATTTCTAGAGCTTTTCACAGAATCATTTTTAATAAGGTTCCATCAGTGCCCTACACAATTCATCTGCCTTTATTGTTGACATTCTTCTATTTATGCAGATAAGAATTGTAGCAATTGTAGTAAACCTTGTTGTAGGATCACACTAGTAAAAATAAAACTACTCAAATTTATTTCTGGAAGATTACAAACCAGGGCGCGTGGAGCCCAAATCAACTTGTCTCTTTACACAATCACAGAATATGCTGAGTTGAAAGGGACTCACAAGGATCATCGGGTCCTACCCTTAGCCCTGCACAGGAACATCCCTAAAAGTCACATCCAAATGCTTCTTAAGCTCTATCAGGCTTGGAGCTGTGACCCCTTCCTTGGGGAGCCTGTTCCAGTGCCCAACCACTTCCTGACACAACTTCAGGCCATTCTCATGTGTTCTGTTGCTGTTCCCAGGACTAGAACATTGTTCCTTTACCTGAAAAAGGAGTACTTACATAAACCACTAGAAATTATGAACCTTAAGCATCAATAAGGCACAAAACCAGTGTTTTATTTTTGTAATACGGAAAAAACATCATTGTAAACATCTTAGATTGCATCTGCTGGTCAGATTACTTGAGTGTACATATTCTTCTATCAAAATTATTAAAAATGTGTCTTTTGCAGAAAAACTCATATTGACAAAAAAGTTGTATACACCTGTATAGAAAACAGCCATGCTGTGACAATTTTGGGGAATCAAAAAGCCCAAAAAGTTTTATATACATATATACAAAAATATATGTGTGTGTGCAGAAATGTCCATAGATGTGTATCTTTAATCAGAACCATATCCTGTTTCACAACTGCAGGGCTGTTTTACTTAAGCAGATTCAATACTCTATTGTTAATTTTCAGAGGAAACTTACAATGTGTATTCTGATCTGTAAAATCTATGATGAATACACACACAAAAAAAAAAGAATGTTATTTCCAGTAGCGTATTCTTAATAATGTAGTTGTTCAAATGCTAAGTATAATCAGATGAGTATTTTTTTAATACTTATTTAATTCAGTTTGTAATTTTTTCTCCTACTACACGTGAGCATTTTTCTGCTCAGAGATCTTTCAAATTAGGAATCATTGGGCTTGAATGTGGGAATAATACAAATTTAATACGGAAACAAACCTGCATCTGGTACAGCACCACCATAGAAGAATGCAGATCATTTTCAATTATAGTAAATGAGTAGTTAACCATTTAAAACAAAGAAGTGATGTGGTTAATAGAAAAGTTGATTAGCTGCCCACCATTTCTGCAGCATAAAGTAAAAACTAATCATTTATACCAGAATTCTTCATTGGGCCTTTAGCTCAAAGAGAAAATACTTGGAATCACTTCATACAGAAATAGTTAAAAACACTCAAGTACTTAACTCACTAAATCATGGCTGAGATACATAAGAACAATTTTAGAACTCACAGTAATAAATAAATGAAATATCTGGACTCAAAGCATGATCCCTCCTTTGTCCCCTCAAACATTAGCCAAGCAGTACACTCACAGTAACATATAAAAAAAAAAGGAGTAAAGACTGAAGGATTTACTTGTTACTCTATCCCCTATCTAATTCATGTTTCAACCAAAAAACCCATCATCTAGCTTGTCTCTGATACTTCCCCTCATCATGGGCGTACTGAAAATTGAAGAACATTTTTTGTACAGAAACATCTCGAGACTTCAAATCATTATAAGCCTTAAGGTACAAGCAGAGAGAACCTCTCCCAGGACATTTACATTTTTGTTTTTTCCATCCCTTTGAATGTAGTTCATTGTTATAGGGGAGAAGAACAAGATTTTCCATGTATAAAAACGATGGCATGTCATTTGTCTTTTGGGACTGTGTCTTCTGTAGCTACATCAAACAATACCTGTTGGTGTAGGAATTTTATAAGACTGGATGGCAACATATTCCCAGTGAGGCCACAGCATTTTCCACTAAGTACACTCTTTTGCATCATGTGCATGGGATTAAGAATACAATTTATGTTATTGTTTCAAGAAATTACCTCTCTAATCCACCAAATGCAGGGCTGAAACACATGACGTACCAGACACCCAAATCCCCAGGAAGTGCACACAGCTATGCTACGCACACATAATGCTTCACTCCTGCTTTAATTGTCACTCTCCTCTTCAGAATGATGCACTGAGTGTTGGGCTATGGAAACTTCAGAATATGAGTCACCTAGTCCAGCATACATTACTTTAGAATATTACAAGGCAGTGATGAAAAAGTATCTTTCCCCTGTTCACGTGTCTTGAATACTATATACCAAACAGACATCAAAGGGTTTTCTTAGGGTTGTTATTTGTAGTTTGTTTACCTCTGAACAGGTTTGGTGGGGTTTGAAATGCATTGACTGTATATGAATTCAAACATGGTAGTGTATCACTGTTGTTCAGTATGAACTCCTTATTGCTGCAGCCATAGGAAGTCAGCTTGATTCTGGAATGAAAGGCTATTTAAGGCCACAGTAATAAATTAAAATACATTTCCTTTAAATATACGCATGCACTTTACACAGTATTTCACTAAAGAGTTTAGGCTCCTGCCGTGAAACTCCCCTTGAAACATTAAAACTTTTTGTTTGTATCATCTGTCACACAGCACTGCACCACAGTCACCATGTTAGCTGCCTAGCAAGTTAGAAGTACTTCTGTGATTCAGCTTCTAAAACTGCTTACCTACTCGGGGCCAGTTCCTCCTGCATTACAGCAAATGCAAGTTTTGAAAGGAGAGAGTTATATTCTCTAATAAAGTAATCCATTCATTTATTCAGAAAAGAGACATTATACAAAAATACCCCAACACTCCCATCCATACTGACTTTTTAGATATTTTATTCTGCTGGTTGTGGGGGAACCCATCCTAACAGCAGCCATCCAGAAGTCTGCTCTCTAACCAGAGCTAGTCATCCAGGCTCCATCTTAAATCAATACAGAGATAGGCACCTTCAAACACAAGGAGATTTAGATAGCGGTATGAGTATCTCTGCGTGGAATGAATTGGCTGCAGAACTGCCTCTCTGCCCTCCCCATCTCAAATTATCTGTAGGAGCCTAGATGACTGATTGAGACTACACATCTAACTTGTAGATAAGAAAAGTTGGATAAGATGGATCCCACCCTAACTCTTTGACCTCTGACACTGTTCCTGGCTATAAATAGCAGTATCTGTTATGTAAAACAATACCACATGAAAAGAAAAAGTGTTAAATTAATTCAAAAGAAACACTTATTTTCCTGTGACACTTCCAAAGAGTGAAAACATTTTCCTATGGTCTAGAAAATCAAGTGAATGCAAAACTGGAGAACATGTGAATCTCAGAAGATAGGAAAGGTGATTTTCCTCCTTTTGTCTATGTATAAAAAGTAAGTAGGAGAGATTCAGACATGGTATCTTAAAAAACATCTACATTTGAAAATCTTGCTAAAAGATACTTAGAAAACACAAGTAGGATTTGGAATTTCATCAGGTGTGCTTTTTAAGATTTCACTAGCCTCCTACCTGTACCTTTGGAAATCTCTGCTGTCCTAAAAATAACATTATGCATGATCAAATAAGAGGTCTGGCAATTTATTAAATGCAGTTAATATCCCTTTTTTTTCAATAATTCTAGGTTAAATACACAGCATGTTTCGGTAATTTTTTTCTATAGCCTCATAAATTTCAAGTGTTTTAACAAAACATGAAATGACAGTTTATACATTTCAATCACATTTCAATTTCTAGTTAAACACAACCTCAGCACAAATCTCAAAAACTAACCATACCATAACTAAAATACACTAATTCTTAATTATATATATATATATATATTAAGTTGAATAAATGTCTGTTAAGCTACAGTGGTTTCAATTTGTAAAGTTAAGTAGAATTGCTGTTTTTTTCAAGAACCAAGAGGGAAGTAAAATGTATTTGTATAACATGTTTTAATACTTACACCAACAAATCAGCACAAAGCAGTTGCTTTAGAAAAAGGCCAACAAAATTAGAACATCTTCCACAAAAGGAAACAGATTTGGAAACAAATAATTTGAGTTCTGTATCTCTGGTTTTATCTGATTCCATAGCCAAATTCTCTTCCCTTATCTTCTCAGGCATTCCCCAAATTCTGACTGCTTTTATGCAATCTCAGTTATCCATGACAGGCCACTGACTTGCAGGTATCACTGACCCCTTTGGCCACACACCATCACTTCTACAAAACTGGACCAGTCATTTGGTATGGAAATGCATTGGCAACGGTGGAAAAAAATTCTGCATTACAACTGATCAGTTTCTGATCACAGTAAACAAAACATTGTAGTTCAAGTTGGGATCAGCAAAATTTATGAAGGCTGCTCCGTTTCTTAACTGCTAAAAGAGTGGTTCCCAAAAAGATTCTTCTGTGGTAGAAGAGATATTAAATAATTTATACTACAGATAGAGTTTCATGTCTTACACTTTGTAAATGCTGGGGTGGTTTTTTCTGCATTTCTATAGAAAAATGAGGTTGAGAAGGGATGAGGCAAGTGGTGTTTTCAAGGGAAACAGGAATAGGAGTAGGAGCAGACTTGCATGTAAAGTGTGTACTGTACCTTTTGAAGACGTTTCCTCTTAGCCAGTCTGTCTGGTTACTGCATTGGCTGAACCTGCATCTGCCAAAAGCAACACAATGTTGACAAACTTTTATACTAGAGGCCATTATTCCAACAGAGGAATTGCGTGGAGGAGTGTCTGCCTTCCTAGCAGCAATTGTCTACATCATATTCACCCACTTTTCATTTTGTCAGCATTCCTGCTATTGTGGTGGAAAAGTAATGGTGGGCTAATATTTACAGTGTTTTAGTTCTTATTATTATTCAATGAAAACAGGGAAAAGTCAGCTATAGAGTATACCTGCAAAGAAATCATACACCATCTCAGAATTGTTAGCAAATAAAATTAACCCAGTCAATGAGAAAGACTGTAATTTTTAAAGAACAAGAGTGACAAAAGGTGCACAATTCCCTTGCTGTTAGAATTTTAGAATTTCGAGTTTAAAATGAGAATTATTGCAAGTAGTAATAGGACAAGTAAATGTCTGTTCACTGCTATTAACTTTGTTGACTAAAGTTCAATATGAATTTGAAGATAAGCCTTCCATTCTCCCCCCTCCCCTTATTTTTTTTTTTTAAGGTAGATGACTATGAGTATGTTAGAGCCTATTTTATTCAGGTCAACCTAGTAGTCGGGTTAATTTTATTATTCTGAGTAGATCCTGGAGTTCTCTATGAGTTTTGAAGTATCATAGTCTTACCAATTTCGAAAGCTCAGTGTGTGAGGTAGAATCACACTCTACACGAACCTGGGTATGATATTCATGTTATTGCCAGTGAGCCACACTGCAGTTAGTATTTGCAAAATAATGTTAAACTGGCAAAGTATTATCATGTGTTTTCCCTGTAGGACCAATTTATTAAAAGAAGCAGGGGCTTTGACCTATCACAAAGCTGACACCAGAGCCTGTAAATACACTAACAAGGATATACAATGAAATCTTAGGCATGTATACATGAAGATGATTTACACAATTATTTGTTACAGAATCCTACATTAATAGGTTACACTTACCATACAAGCTCGTATTTGAGATTATTATGTTATTATCACTTACCCTCAAAAACATGACTATTATCTAAGCTTCTCAAAAACTTGCTCAAGTTACCATTTTTTTCACTCCTTACTGAGATCTGTCACAGTGTTCTACAAAAAAAAAAAAAAAAAAAGAACAAAGACTGGAAACCAGCCACTTACAGGAACAGTTGGAGCACTGGGTAGATCCATGTATGCTGTAGATTAGGATTTAAAGGCTCACAGCAATATGAAATTTGTCTACATTGCATGTGTTGCAGTACCAACATATGGTGGTGTTTTGACTTCTGGTTGAGCTTGGCTTCTTCCAAGCTGTTAACTTTCGTCTTGCTATTGTAGCTCTACAGAATGAGAGACCAGGAAAAATGAAGAACCTAAACCTTACTTTCAAACACCAGACCAGATCTCATGAGTCTGACATCAGGACAAAAATACCTTCCCCTCCTGCTGCTAAGCGGAGTTTTTGCACATCAGCCGGATTTCACGAGGCAGGGACGATAGAAGGGAGGGTAGAAGGGAGGTGACGCTGCACATGACGTTATCCGAGCCACCAAGGTGTGTTTCAGCGGACCGGGACAAGGTGCTGGGAAGCGATCTCAGCTCTCGGGCACGGGAGAGCGCCAGTCCCCGCGGTACCGCCCCGCTGCTCGCACGATTGCCCGGGGCCAGGCCGGGCGGAGTCGCCCCTCATTCCCCGCATTCCGGGGGCAGAAAGCGCTCGGGGCCGCTGCCCTACCCTCCGCCGCCCGGGCCCGCGGGCCATCGGCCCCGGGCGGCCCGCCCCGAGGAGGCGGCGCCCGGCCCGGGGGCAGGGCGGCAC